>SCDY01000023.1:0-190869 GCA_004143825.1 Drosophila micromelanica | reverse complement strand
AATATATATATATAAATATTTATATATATATATATATATATATATATATATATATATATATATATATATATATATATATATATATATATATATTCACCAGTGAGCTTTCAATAGCCAGAATTTGGCAAAATTTGTAAACGTCTTGGTTTAGTTATGTATTAGCGCTGAGCACATATATTTAAAAAAAATATATAATATATATATTAGCAGCCAATATTTATGAATACCGGTTACAGACTGTTGTTTGTGTTTTAATTATTTATATATTTTTCCATGATTCGTTTGTTTTTTATTTGTTTGAGAAAAGTTCAACAAACCGTCAATAATTCGAAAAAAAATATTATAATTCAATTAGGTTGTCTGTTCTGGTTGCAAATAGCGTTTCATTATTTCTGTCGTTTGTGCTTTTACAGTTTCAGTCACTTTTAGTGCTGATTTAATGTTTTGGCCCACCCAGAATAGAATTGCATTTAATTGTGCTAACAAATAAGTTGCGCAATTGTTTTATTTATACAGATGTATTTTCTGCGTTCTACTCTACAAACAAACAACCGACGGAAATTAAGTCAACAAAGATTTGCATATTTTTGTTTGTGCCGCGTACTTAATATTTAAGTCAAAATGTGCGTGGCATTTAAAGGTGCCTTATTAATTCGATCAGATTAAATTGATCAAAAAAAAAAAGCTTGCACTCGCTCTCAAACTGTTGCGGACGAGTGCGATCAATTAGTGCGAATGTTTATTAGAGAAATGCAAAACAACAACAACAACAACAGCAGTCGCATTCAGCATATGACTTGCGGGTTTTTATTGTTGTTTTGGATTTAGGTACAACACCTACACACACGCATATTACGCTACACCTGTTAAATGTCTGGAGACATCAACAATTTGCGAATTCGTGTTTGTTTGCGGCTTAAACGCTTTGCGTTTTGGTGCTGATGAAATCATTGGGGCAGACAATTGTTTTTGACAAATGTTATGTTTGATAAACATCAGATATCATTTTAAATTGATTGATTGAGTTGCCTAAGATTTCCGATTGAACAAAAGTTGCTACACAAAAGCAACAAAAGTTGCTACACAAAGCCTGAGCCTGGCCAACGCTGTGGTATTCTAATAAGTGCGGCGACTTCGACACGGAAATGTACCGACTAAATCAGTGCAATTGTTGGGCAGACGGACGCGACATATGTACAGGCTAAAACTAACTGAATACAAAACAAACAATTAAATTTAATTGCACTAAGTGGCCGGTGTTGACTACAATTTAATACCAGTTAAATGTATATGATTATTAAAGCCTTAATCTGTTGACAGTCTGGTTGCAAGTGTGAGAAAACTGGTTTAATGACGCGCCCTGCCCAGTCAGTTAATAGATAAGTCCGTAGTAATTTTCCTTGATCAATTGACATAAAATATGCAAAATTAATACGGCTGTAACTGACCTACGTCACTCGCTTTTGTAAATATCTCAATTAATATAAAAATGTTGTGTGTAAGGTCTAGAATGTCGGCCACAATTTTGTAAGCGGACGAAAGACAGCGGCCTGGTAATAGTCGCAGCACCGGAAGCACTTTTATTAAATTTAAATTTAGTTTCTTTTTTTTTTACCTACTTGTTACTTTAAATTCAATTAAGCCGCATGAAACACGCAGCTGATCATGTCGAAAGCAGCGGCCAGTTGTTGGCCACATAAAAAGATAAAAGAAAAAAAGTGAAAATCTCTGCGTGTAATTAGATGCAATCAACAGCAGCATTTTGGACCCGGCAATGATGGAAACCTTGGTTCCACATGAGTCACAGGCCATGAATCACGGAGCCATGGTGACAGTTCGATATAGGGCTAACAGTGATCTTTAGACGCTTCACTGGACACTGCAACTGTAATTGCGTCATGTGTGTGTGTGTTATGCGAAGTTTATACTTTTGTGCCAGTCATTCGCTGCGGGAGACGGCACACGGTGCGTATGCGTGATATGTGCAATGTGACGGGAACAGGGGATCAACCCACTAGAAGGCGATTGTGCAAAAGTACAATTGTTAAAAGCCCAAGTACAGTGAACCACAGGCGGTCATTAAGGCAGCTAAATACAAGTCTTGCCACACAGAATCACACAAACTTGCACACACACACACACACACACACATACAACTGCGATAACAATAAAAATTACCGCACTGCAGTTTTTCAGCAACGAATGCATCACGAAAAATACCAAGCAAACAACCTGATGCGGTTCTCTAGCCAATAATTACTACTACAGCTACTCCGCGGCAGTGACCACACCCGCAGTTGCAACGCCGCCTCCAGGCTAGCCCGTGCGCTGCCTAATGGCAGGCACTGTGCCTTAATGAAGCAAGCAAACTCCATGACTTGACGCTTCGGCTACTAAGTGTCGATATATTTGTGTGTGTGTGTGTGTGGACAAGGCGACAAATAAGCATTGTGTTTTTTTTGGCAGACAGACAGACAGACAGACTGTCTGCCTAAGTTTGACTCTATATACAAATGTTTTGCATGACATGCCGATGCAACGGGCTGACAGGTGTTCAGTGGCGCCGTCGAAAAGCCAAAGAAAAATAATAAATAACTGAGTGCAGAATAAATTAGTTCGTTGATTTCTTAAAATTATGAAACTTGGCACAAAGTTTCTTTACAAATGACATTTAAATTGGTTTGACTAACAACGGAGATAAATAAAAACATAATGCCAAACTTTTAAATATTCTGTATAGGAGTTACGACAGTACATAAAAACTTTATTGGCTATTATAATAATCCATCTTTATAGGGCTTAATCATTAATCAGAATTACATTAAATATGTATGTCTTATTATATTTGTATACTTTTTATTTTTATACAAAAAAAATTTTCAAAACATTCAAAGTTCTTGTAAATAATTACAGTTAAATTAGCTAAATTATTAAATTGGAATTGAAATTGTAATTGGCAATAATTTTATTGTTGATTAGAAATTAACGAATTCCAGAAAATTGATTGAATTACGTTCAAAGCCTTATTTTCACTTGTAAATTAAATATTTTTGTATGATTGAACTTAATTGCGCCTTTTCTATATTTACACATTGGATTTTAAGTATATGTACAGCAACTGAAAAACAAGTCCTAAACACAGTGGGAGCTCTCTGATCGCAGTCCCCTCCCACCCCCAATAACTGAAGGAAACTCACGCCTCTGCAATTTACAGCTTATTAACTTAACCCGTTCTTTGCTGCGCGATAAACACAGCCGTGTTGTCTCTGTAATTACCATTGTCTGCCTATTTAATTTGTGATTAGCATTAGCATAACTTGTTTAATTTTTCATTTCACTACTAACTCAATAATTCTATAATCTACACAGTGCATTCCAAAGTGCAATTTTCCTGTTCCTGCGCCCATATGCATAACGAATTGCCTGTTTGTGCCACTGTTGGGGTATTGCCGTGCTATTCTTTGCGCCTAGGATGTTGCAACAGTTCAGACCAGTTTTGGTTTTATTTTTATTTTGGTCAAAACGTAAAGTGGCGTTCAAATATTATAGAAAATCATGAAGGCCGCGTCGACTCCATACGGAAATTCGCCGAGAATGTAGTTTGGCATGTCGATTTTTCTTTTCGCTCTCATATATATGACAGCCGGGGAAGTCGGTCAGCCGGTTTTGTTAACGTTTTGGATCGACACACATATTTCGGCCAAATCATTTAGCAAAGATCAGTGGGTAGGTGGTTGGACAGACAGGTCAAATTAGCGGCCAGCTTTAATTATAATCACAATCGGCACATTACTGTACTGTAAAAGCAACAAACTGATGGATTTGGTTAGGTGTTGCAATTTGGTGTTGGTGTTGCAATTTGGTAAATTTATATTGATTTGACATTTGAACCATCTTGGCGCCAAGGCTGCTTGAGTGCTTTGGGCGCATTGCTTAAGATTTTGACTAATGATTTTTATTTTGTTGTAATTTTGTTACTTACAGGAGTACCTCTCACAGTTTTACGATGGCTGGCGGGATCTTATGGACAACAAATCAGACCCGCGCACCCGCGACTATCCGCTCATGAGTTCGCCGTTCCCAACGATAGCAATTAGCTTGGCCTACGCATATTTTGTAAAGGTAAGTGGGGGGAGAAAGGGGAAGCACCCGGGCACAGGTGCTCTCGATCTATAATTATCTCGCTGATTGGTGTAGGAAAAAACCCAAATGAACACGCAGCTAAAATGTGGCACTTAACCCGATTGCCGCGGGCGGTTCTAGTTGATTCTAAAGAAGTTGTTGATTTGACGATCTTCATCTTGCATTCCCAGCCGGATGCATTTCCAGGTCCTGCGTCAAGCAAAACCAGTTTTCGTTTGCAATAAAAACAAAACCAAAAAAAAAAAAACAATATAAAAATGGAAAAAATGTAAAGAGTTCAGGGCCAGTCGCCCCATTCAAAATCAAAGCCAATCAGCGGTAAACGAGCGACGTTGATGTCGAAATGGTGACCCAAGTGGGCCAAAATTACATATGCAAAAAGACAAAAAAAAAAAAAACACAATATTTAAGAAAAAGGCAGCTGAAGTCGAAAAATCGATTTCTATTTAGGTTTCAGCTTTGCATTGCTTTACATTTATATACATATGTATGTAATCATTTAAATGGCTTTCACATAGCCGCTGAAAACCGCACACACAAAAGACTTAGGCAACGAACTTGTGTCCCAAAATCAACAGACACCGTCCGATTGATTTGATAATTGCAGCATCGCACCTTTGTTTGATTATATATGTTAAATGGGCAACGGCAATTAAAAGCAGTGCTCACCTGGCTCTTCCCAACGGACCGAACAGCCAGCCACACGCATGCAGCCAAAGTGCCGCCCAGCTCAAGTGGCATCTCAGCCATGGCAGTGGAACGGGCGGCACAACAGGTAACCGGAAAGCTGCAAAGAGCTTTCAGCCAGAAGCGCAACAAAAATTTTCCGGTTCTGCTAATATCAAATTGTTAGCGTCATATTAACATACCTATAGAAAAAAAAACGTATATACTTTAAAAGTATATACAAAGCATAAAAATGTTGATTATGCATGTTGTAAGCATCTTTGCAAATAAAATTTTCTTCAGCTCGTAAGCTTAAATATATTTTACGTTCGGACAGTTAAAATGATTTTTTTTAAAATCCCAAATGCCAGCTTTTGTTGGGAATATCTCCTCTTGTTATAAACTGAACTCATTGAAAATGGGTAAAAAGACAAATTCATGTAACAGGTAGAAGAAAGAAAGGAAGGAAGAAAGGAATTTTGTGTTCGGGACTTGACCAATCTCGCTTGATTTTAAATGTAAAAAATTATATTTTGAAGAATTTCTGTATATTTACGAATCGACACAGTTTTGTTTAAAATTCTTAAACTAAAACTCTTTCTCAGGTACTTGGTCCAAAACTTATGGAAAACAGAAAACCCTTCGAGTTGCGCAAGGTTTTGATTGTCTATAATGCAGCACAAGTTATTTTCAGTGCGTGGCTGTTCTACGAGGTAAGTGCCACAGCAGAGAATGCCCCTTTTAAAAGAGTTCCACTAAATAATCGACTTCATATTTATAGTCTTGCATAGGTGGATGGCTGAACGGCTACAACTTGAGGTGCGAGCCCGTTGATTATTCCTATTCACCGCGTGCGATACGTGTGAGTATAAACTATTGTATATATATATGAATACCTATATAAATTTATATGTAAATGGTAGATTTTATGATTTAGCTTGCGGTTAGCAAAGGCCAGCAAATGTTTCTTCACTGTGCCAGATTCATTTGTATTAAGCCAACCAGTTTTTTGGCTTGGACAAAAAGTCGTAACGGCAACTAGTTCTTATGCTAATCAATTGATGCCGGCCGGCTCCATGGAACGCCTAGATCGTCTAGATCAAAGTCTCACGTGTCTTCAAGAATTGCTTAAAAGAAAGTGCCAAAAAAAAAGAACTTAGAAAGCCAGAAATTTGCATGGCCCAACAAAAATGGCAAATCTTGTTCTTTTCTTTTAAATACTCGTTTTTGAAGTGTAAACTGTGTATTGGGTTTGTGGAATGTCCGTCCGTCTATCCGTATGTAGCTAGAGAATTTAAATTTGGAAAATTTAAATTTTTTGCTAGAGAACTTAAATTTGGAAAAGTTTAGTTTTTTCGCTCACCCACTAGGGGTTTATCATATTTATATAGATATATTGGGATCGGGTCGACTGTAACTGTAACGTTATTTTTTTTGTTGCTTATACCCGTCCTTGTATCTTTTGACAGACTGCATGGGGATGCTGGTGGTATTATTTCTCCAAGTTCACCGAGTTCTTCGACACGTTCTTCTTTGTGATGCGCAAACGGTACGATCAGGTCTCCACGCTGCATGTGATCCATCATGGGATTATGCCCGTCTCCGTTTGGTGGGGCGTTAAGTTTACGCCCGGTGGCCATTCGACGTTCTTTGGATTCCTCAACACATTCGTGCACATCTTCATGTATGCGTACTACATGCTGGCCGCGATGGGACCCCGGGTGCAGCGTTATCTGTGGTGGAAGAAATATCTGACGGTGATGCAGATGATTCAGTTTGTGCTGGTCATGGTGCACTCGTTCCAGTTGTTCTTCAAGAACGATTGCAACTACCCGATCGGCTTTGCCTACTTCATTGGCGCCCATGCGGTCATGTTCTATTTCCTGTTCTCCAACTTTTACAAACGCGCCTACGTGAAGCGCGATGGCAAGGTATACACTGTGAAATATATATATGATGTATATATGATGATCGCTAATATATTTTTATCTTTAACTTGCAGGACAAGTCTGCGGTTAAGGCCAACGGTCATGCCAATGGCGCCTTGAAGCAGCACAAGGATGGGGATATGACGCCGCGTAATGGCCATGCGAATGGCGCTGTAAATCGATTCCAAAATACCTTCACCAAATTCACGACCGAGATGTGCAATCCAGCGCTGAACTCATCCACGACGCGACATCGCGTCCCAACCAATGCGGGCAACAAATGAAGCCTTCGCTAGCCGAGCACCCAGCCAGCCAACCAAGAAACAAAGCATAAATTAATTAAATGTAACAATACAATTACCGTACCGTTAAATTAAACATAAGCATAGGGAGTCCAAGCGTAATTCTAAGCCAAATCGACAAAACGATCTTTAAATTGAAAAAAAAAAAGAAAACGCACAAATAAAGAGAAATATGAGAAAGGAGGAAGAAACAAAAACATATTTTCTTAGAAATCCAATTTTTAGCAATTGCACGTATAGGCCAGGCAATTTTGTCAGAAAAAAGCAAACATTTTACATTCAGATTATTTAGGATTATTGCTGTCTTACATTAAATTATAGCAATCTTATGAATATTATATGATGTAGTTAGGTGATTGTCGACACTTAAATGTTATTTCATATATCCATAACCGCCTTTTATTGCTTTATTTTATTTAAATTTGTTTCGGTAACTTAAGCAAAACTTTCATGTGTTTATTATTTCGTTGGATTTTTTTATCAACTGAAATGTGTTTTTTATTTTATAAATAAAATCGAGATTGATAGAAACCGACTGGTTTACGGTACTGGAGGGCTAGTCACCGATAAAAAACGAAATTGATTCGATCTGTGTTTTCATTAAATGGACATCAGTGCTAGATAGTAAATTGCTTCACAGTTCTCACAGTTGTTGTACATTGCAGAGATAATGTGTCGTTAGTTAAGATGACTGGATGAGTACGACCATTGTAGTAGTATTGCATGTATGAAAGGGACAAGTGTCATCATGATTAGGCATATATATATATATACATAAATAGACACTTCATTGATTCGAACTTACTGACTACGCGTATTTATTTATATGTTTTTGTGCATAACAAATTAGGCCTTGTTCTCTATGCTTAACTTTAAGGTGTAGTTTTAAAGATTTGGAAACAGATTAATAACAGGGTTAAAAAAGGCAACGGACTTGATTTAATAGTTATTTGGGAGTTCCCTACACACAATTATTTGTAAATAATTCAAACTTAATAAAACCGTTAAAATTTTCTTGTGATCTTTCATGATTCGGTATTTTAGTATTTTTACAGCACCGATAGTATTATATTTATGCAGTACGGTCGCTTCATTTTATGTACAGGAGTTGCCACATCAATGAAAACATTTAACGTTGAAGTAAACATGCTCTCTAAAGATAAGTTGAATATGCAGGGCGCCTATGCGCAGCACACACTCAGTTTGCACTCTCTTAGAGCGTAAAAGTATGTAAAAGTGACGTCAGCAACATGCCGTATTCAACTTTAACTACCTAACTTAAAGTGAAAATAAATTTGTTTAATAAAAGATTATTGTTAAAGGGGATTTCAATTATTCCTTATGTTACTAATTCTGAATGGAGAGTTATTAAACAATGATGTAAACGCGTAATTTCTTTTGCGTTACCTTGTCAATTCATGACAATATGCATTCTCTCACTTTCGTCGAGTTTCTTGTGGCTTTTTGTTTTTGTTGTCCGGTTAGTTTCATTTTAGACTTCTTTGTGCATGGTTGCTGCCGTTGTTGCTGCGTTTTTGATTCGGATATAAATTTTTAGATTCGATTTCTGTGCGTGGGGGTACGTGTGTGTTAATTAAAAGTGAATATATTATTTTTCGTTGTCACATGTGCCGCCAACACCTAGCGGTCAGTTAACGTAGTTGAATAAAAGCAGAAATTTTTATGAACGCGCAACGATCGTTTTCATATTGTGTTTGTGTGTGTGTGAGTGTGTGAAATTCTTTAAATTTAAGCAAAATTCCAACGCTGCTCGCCGAATTCGCCGGCCTGTAATCATTGGCGGTAAGTTCCCATCGATTTTCTGCTAGCAACTTGTTGTGCACTTACTAAATATTCGTGCAGTGGCGAATATTAGTCATCAGAGTAGTTGCGGCGTGGTTTTAATAAAAAAAAAATTTATATAAAAAAACGGTCTCCTGTTTCCCGCCGCGCCCAGTAACGCACCACAAGAGTGACAACAGGAAAGCAACAGCCAAATTAAGAGACGAAGAGAGTGCACGTGTATGGGGCTCGTATTTTTCTCAGCTTATTCACGTGTGTGTGTGTGTGTATGTGTGAGTTCGCGAGAATGAGAGTGAGAGCGCTTAAGCATGGACGTACGTATGTGGTTTGCCCTTTTATAGAGGGGTTCGGTGCGTTAATAACTGTTAATTATTGTCAGCCCGCATACAAAAATCCATGTGTTATTAATGCCCACAGCTACAAAAAAAAAGGCAGAAGGGCCTTGCGAATTCCAAATGATATTTTCCTTGTTAAGCGCAAACACACACAATATGCAAATGCGGTCTCTGACACCGCTTCATTGTGCTGTCAATTGCTTGGCACACATTCAGTTTTGTCAATTCAAAATTGCATCATGCGCCTTTCCCCCAGTCAACGTCAAACTGTCAAGTGCGATTGCAAGTTTAGCGCGACTGCGCAGCCCTCCGCGGCATTTTTTCTTTCGATGTCGATCACAAGAAAAAAGTTTTACCCAAAAGCAATGCGGAAATTGCTTCCAATCGGCAGCCGATAATCGAAATCGAAATCGCAATCGAGTTCATATACAATGCAGAGGGTCAGCCAGTTAATGCGCCAAAAGCGTAAAGCGAGTAAAAGCTTTAGGGTGTTTTTTTTTGTATATATATGCTTAAGCTTTCACAAGGGTGTTGCGACATCGCATTGCATCAGGTTTTGTGTTGTATTTTTTGATGGAAGTAACAGCACATTAGCTTATGCAAACTTAACGAAAAAAACTGCAATTTGCTAATTGAATTCTAAAACCCTTCACAAGTCAACTGAATAGTTTAACACTTATCTCATTTGTAAATTGCTAAATCAATAATTTCGGAAAAAAAAGTGTTTAATACCAAAGCAAAAGTCCTAAGGTTCAAGTTCGCATTTCTTTCAGACTATGCTACGGCCACTTGTTACGGCCCAGCGCCGAGATGTGCGCCACTTTAGCTGAGAGCGGTCGCTGCACTGCCAATTGGGAGAGCGTTCAAAATATATCGTATCATATAGAAATTTCATTTTAGCACCGCACTGTTCAAAGTCCAAGCCAACTGGCTGCCGAATGGGCCATACACATATGTATGTGCATGTGTGTGCCTCTCTATGTGCATGTGTGTTTATATGTCGGTCTTGGCGTGGCCTGGTCTGATGATGTCTGATGCCAACGTACGAGTAATGTATGTATATATCGCATATATGTAGGATTGAGCATCTCATGCTTGATAAGCACTCTTTGGCACTGTCATTAGCTTGAAGTTCTTTCAACCGGTTTGCCCACTAGAAATGAAATATAAACCAATTGGTGATCGAATTTCAAATACTCTGCAAGCGATTTTGGAACTTAACTTTTTTGTAGTGGCTACAGCACTAATGCCGTCAAATGTGTAATGCACAGAGTCAAGCATACATAAATATTGTACACGCAAACTTGCTGCAGATAGCATTTATGATGATGCGGCTAGATCGGACCACTATATCAAATAGCTTTAAAATAAATTTTTTTTTTTGATTTTCATATATTACCCAAACAAAAAATGTGTATTTCATTACTCCTTTCTATTCTATAAAAATACACTGAACAATTTTTTTTATGTCCGCAAGTGTATTAAATCATTGTCGCTCGTAAACGCTTGTTGCCTTTTATTTATATTAAATACCGTCTTATTTTATATATGCATATATATATGACATGCTGCATAACTAGATATCTTTCAATTTGTCATTACCTTGTTAAACATTTCTGATAGGGTATTGAAAAAATTATTTTTATTGAAATTGATCCAAATCTGTATTGGCTGCTGCGGCATGTCTTTACAGTTATTGTGTTTGGCCACAAACGTTTGAATAACGCAAAAGCGACAACAATAACAAGAAGAACCGAACTGCCTTCTCGACCACCTGTTGCTCGACTGTAAATACAAAAGATACCGTTAAATGTGGCTGCAACAACACTTGACAGTTTTCTTTGATGCCGGTTATTCGTGTTGCGTTGTTCACATAGATCAGAATACCTAATATGGACTCATTTGGATTTAATATATAAGCCAATGAATTTGCATACTATTTTAGAGAAATACAAAACTTGTCTATTTTAGCTGGCAAACCTCGCAGAACTGCCCTTTTATTATTATACAAGGGCTTTCACAGTTAAAGCTCTTTAAATTATATCTTATTTTGGTCAATATATGTATTACGTTTTGGCCTTTTGTGAACTGGTTGAACCAGCGAACCATCTGGAAGCTCTTGCATTTTTTGGATTTCGGCTTTACAGTATTTTGTTTATATGATTTTATTAAAGTTAATAGCGTTGACTCAACTTCACATTTTTCGCACATTAATTTCATGGCCTTCGTTTTGGGGCTAACATTAATTATGTATTCACAGGGTTTTTTTTTTTGTATTTTGATTATGCAGGTTTCGCCGTGTCTTATGTCAAACCTAGGCGGGTAAAGTTGACTTTTTGGGACAGCTGTTTAGCTTTAGGCATTTGCGCAAGCTACCATCTGGAAAGTTTTTTACTTTACATTTTTTGCTTTATCCTAGAATGCCAGAAGGGCGGTAACATCAAAATGATGGCTAAAATTAACCTTTAAAACGGTAAATCAATATTACATGGTACTGTGTGTGTATGTGCAAGCGTGTGGTGCAGAATTTCGATATTATAAATAAGTGAAACTTTCCAGCTAAAAGCGCATTTTGATCGTGTTTATCAACATACAAACAGTCGCAGGCAAAAGGGCTCGAATGATCGCCTCTCGACTCTGGAAATACAACATTAACTGGGCATCTGGTTCGGGCCAGGCTGTTACTTGCGCTTTCGTTACAACATCAGACAGCTTAAACACAAAAAAAAAATGATATAAATAAAAGCTAAAAGCTTGCGAGCTGGCTTGCAAATCGAACGATCGGCCGTCGCTGCCTTTATTTAACTTTTGAAACGGTGGAATGCCAAGTATTTCGGTATATTTTTGCTGTAACGTCTTTCGTGGCCAATACAACTGGCCCAGTCCCCCGTCGTCACGCACTTGAGCAGTTTTGGGCGTTGAGCTACTTTGGCCTGTTTAGCTGTGTCTGGTTTTTGTATTTTTTTTTATTTTTCTGCGCTTACTTTGCGGCCTCTTTCTTACATGAGAGATGAGCTAAATATTTACAACAAATTATTGGGTGAAACGGTGCAATAAACTATACGATCATTTATACGTAAACAGCAATTATTATTATACATTTATTGTTGGTAATTTGGATAAAATCAACTTGGATAACATTGTATGGAATACATGTCAAATTGTAATATTTCCTTAAGTTCAAGCTTTAAAAGACAGATTTTTAATTGCATTCAAAATAACGCATGTGTTAGATATGAATTGAAAGGCAATTCATTAAAAACCGTGCCGACCTTAATAATTATATTTAAAACCGAGTCAGGTGAAGATATTTTTGTTTTGTTTTGTTCTTTTATTTTTTAGCCTGCTCATCTCTAGTGAAATCGCTGGTGAACTCATTTCTTGCGCTAATTTCGAGCGCATCACAAATTAATTTACTTTGCCATTACACACATACACAAGCGAGTGTGTGTATTTTTTTTTTATTGTTATATCGATGGTTTTTAATCGACCTCCGTATGTATGCCCAACTCATTCATAAATAAAACAACATAAACAAGCACATCCACATAACATCCACATGCTCCATTCCATAATAAGGCCTGTGAGTACGCCATTTTGTTTGCATTTGAAATCAGCGCCATCTATCGCTAATGACTCGTGCACACACATACCACAGCAGCAACTAGCAACAACAAGTCAAAGTCAAAACGAGTTGAGGGTCAACATTTTACATCTATTGCTCATCCTAGCAGCAATTGAAAGATATCTATTTCGGCATCCAAATTTGACCATGAAATTCATTTGCTACGTGTTGTTGTTTCCCTTTTGTAAGAAAGCCAATTTGCTTTTAATGTTGCCTGGTTTATCTATATGATTTGTGCAATTATTTTCGCACTTGCCCCCCGCCAAAACAAAAGGTTCAACGTAAATTATATTTTTGTCTTTTTGACTTTGACCCACTTTGTGTTCCACATTTAATTGCATGTTATTCACAGGTAGGCGTAAAGCCCCAACAGGCAAATAATAACAAAAAAGAACAAGTTGGAATGTGTAATACTATAATCAGTAAGTTAGAGCAATGTTATTATCAACTTGACTTAAAATCGATTTGGCATGTGCCCCAAAATGGCTTTAATTGTTTGATTCGATAATAATTGTCCTGGAAACACTATTGATTAATTATTTATTTTCGCCCGTAGTTATCGTATTAAATACACAGTACTCGACTTGTGTCAATTATTGTGTGTATTGAGTATTTCTTATTTTTATTAACTGCGGGTATAGAGCAATAGGGATGTGATTTACCACCTTGTCAGTCATTAATCGTAGCTTTTTTAGCTGCATTATTTTTAGTTCAAACATCAAACAATTAGCATTTTAGCTGCGAATATGCGCATTTTCTTTTGTAGCAACTGAAACTTGAACTTGAACTTTGTTTTGGCAAAATACAAAAAATAAATAAATAAATTCTGTTTAGATTGTGCAGTGACACGCGCCAGCGTTCAAAATCGGTTGCAAAGTACAACTGGGAACGCCCAAGGCAAACAAATTTATACATAATTCATTTGCGCTTGCATATTTGCATTCAACAAAAGAACTGACTAGGAAATGAATAGAAAATAACGCGACATAAGAATATTGACTTTTCTAGTTGGACAAGTCTGGCTGGCCAATAGGCAGTGGGCCGTGGGAGTGGCAGAAGCAGCGGCAGACGCCGACAACTGGCCTAGACGGACCAGAAGTCGGTTAACAAATAATGTCTCTACAGTATGCATGTAACGGTTTCTGTGTCTGTTGCTTGAATTCAAACGAGTTTGTGGCGCGCTCTGCTCGCAACAACAACAACATCGACAACAGCAACAACAACAACACACACGCACACTTTTACACTAATGAAAACTGTGCTTTCCGTGTATTCTGACGCTCTCAGCGTTTTCTCGTGTGTGGCACATTTTCGACTCGGTTCGCGTTTAGCGGTATTTTGCACACCTGTTGTGTTGTGATGCATGTGGCACAGTTAACCAATTGCTCTCTGGCCGTCTGGTAAGCCACACATACACCGACGTGTTTGATTTTGTATTTGTGTTTCCGTACGTACGTACGTGGACAATCGTAAGCCGGAAAGCGAAAGTGATTTTGTTAGCTGCTCTAATAGCCTCAGGCGATACGCTGGCCAAAACGAACGCCTAGACAAATGGCCAGCAGTAAACGCAACAGTTACATCAACCGTCAACATTGCCGTAGAAGATGGCGACTTGCCACAAAATGGCCCACGAATATATTTCTCTGCCTGTGTGAGCTGAGCAAAGTTTTTCTTCTCTGTTGAGTCGCGATCGCTTTTGCACAACTCTGCATAAACAGCAGCTTTTGGCCGCATTGGTCGCGTCGCTGTGGCAACAGCTCAGTTGTATTTTTGGCACGCTGGCCAACGGTTCAACACGCAGCGGTTCGGTTTGCGCTGTCGGCTTTGTCCGGTCAAACGACTGCGGCTGCGTCAAGATTTTAATATAAACAACATAATTTATAATAAACAACCGATAAACGCTGCAATTTACACTCTGACTCGTTATTTATTTATTTATAAATTTTTTTTTGTATATATAAGTAGGGGCAATATTCTATCGCAAGCGCTCTCTCGATAGCTCATTAAGGCATGATTCACCGTTAAGCTGAATGTAATCGCTCTGCTCGTGCGCGCACTCACTGATCGATTCGGCCCGTCAGTCGTCGTATCGTCGTGTCGCTGTTGTCGCCGTCGCCGTCGCCATCGTCGTCGTCGTCGTCGTCGTCGCCGCCTGATAAGGTTCACAGGCGCATCCAGCGAGCCGTCAGTTGGCTTAAAAGCGCGCAAGGCGAAGCATCGCGTGAACGCAACGGAAAACGTTACCAAAAACGTCAAGTGTTTGTTGTCACGGTGTGTGTGTGGTGTGTGTTGCTTGTTGTGCATGTGCGGCCAATGTTGCTGTGATTATCTAATCATCATAAACACAGCAAAATACATACAAACATATATAACATAAATACATAATTAAAGAAAGAAAAAAACCAAACAAAGCCAAGCCAACGCCAAAAATAATAGCAAAGAAAAGCGAACAACTTTCCAAAAACAAAAATTATACATACATATATATTAAGAAATAAAAAAACTATAACGAACAACACAAAAGTCAGGTGCGTGGTCAAACCGACGAACCTTGTAACCAGTCTTTAACTGTATAAGTGTGTCTGTGTTTGTATATGTATTTATATCTGTAGCTGCATACATATTTATAAAATTCGCATTGTATAATCGCGCCAAGTACGCAAACGTGCCTGGCCTGCAAACCCAACTGTGATTAGGGCTATATATATATATTTCGTATACGTATACACATATATCTCTAATCTGCCGTAATCTGGCCTAAACTTCACACTGGGTCGCAACTGCTTATCGAGTAGCGGTTCTGTTGTTATTGTGCTTTCTTTTATCATAACTCAAATTCAATTAAACGCCGCTAAAGCTACCTTAAAACCCAAAAAAACAAAGTAGGTAGCATAAAAATATAATAAGCTCGAGCAGCCAATTGGCATTGATAAGTCTTTGATTATGGCCAATTAGTTGGCGGCCAATCATTTTTCGGTCCGACTGAGTCAGCAACCAGCTTTAAGAAATTGCTTGAGATAAGAAATGGGCGATCTCATTATTGATTACCGATTAGAGTGGAAATCGCCATGGCCGAGCCTTTATCATTTATGCGTGCCTTGTGCGTCTTGTGACTCAACTGTTGACAGCAAACTCTTTTGCAATGCGTCATGAGGCAGCCTGGCGCTGCAATAGTCACTTGAACACGCCGACACATGAGTGTGTGTGTGTTTGTGTGTTGTGCCATTATGCACCGATTTTGCGCTCTATTAAGTCTTCTAAACGAGCGATTAGGCCAGATATAGCACATGACAAAAAAAATATAATATAAAATAAAATTAAAACAATGGGTTCCATAATCTAACTGTCCACTCAGAACACGCCCCCACTTTGAACATTGCAACGCTGGACGCGATTAGATCAACAAACTTCAAACTATTTTTGCCTCGCGTTTTAAGCTCAATGTTGTGTTTCACATGTACTTTATTAATTTATTGTTTTTGTTTTTTGTTGCTCTAATTAATACGGGAAGCCACAACAACAACTGGGCTGCATGTTAACATTTGCGTGCTGCTCCACATCCCACGCCAGCACCCAGTTCTTTTTCGATTAGTTTGCCCAGCGCCAGAGCCTGCGCGCCCAACGGTGCACACAGCCGGAAGCAACAGGCGTCTGGCGTAAATAAGTGCGGCGGGCGTCGGTTGTCGGCGGTCGGGAGGGTGGTGAGGGTGGTGAGGGTGACGGGTGACGGTTGTTGTTCGCTCGTTGCATGGCTCATTGATTGTTTACTTGGGCGCCGACAATAACGATGACGTTGCTCACGGTGACACAGCAAGTGTGCAAAAAATAAAATTAAATAATAAAAAGGAACATAAAACAAACAGGAAGAATGGTTAACTTCGAATAGCCGAAGGCTAAATACCCTTGCAATTTAATTTATGTTAGAATTTTGTGAGCATAATGGAGCTTTAATACAATCGCTATCTCAAGTTTTTTTTTAGCACAAAGTTGGTTAAAATTTGACTCCTATACAACGAACATATTATCTTGAAAGTTTTATTCCATTTATTGCTGAGCTATGTATATATAGAAGGTACAATATTATGAGTTTGTACTCGTGTTGATTGTTCAAAATATCTAGAAAAATAATTAATAACATAATTTACCGAATTGAAACCGTCTTCTGTGTGTAACACATTTTGTGACTACAGTAGAGTATAAACTATAAAAATAACAAGAAACATTTAACAGCAGTGCAAGGTACCCGCTCCCCCACTCTAAACCGCGCCCACCAACGTTTAGGCCGTTTGTTTGCCAATTTTTATTTGCTCCACTTTGAGTTGTAATTCTTCTTGGCTTATTATGTAAGCCAAGTGGAGTTGTTGCTGTTGTTGTACATCTGATGTTACCTACCGCGATTCATGTTGCCACAGCTCGAAACTGTTTACCTTGACAATTTGAACTGTCAACTGGGTGCGAGATAAAACGAACTGTGACTGACTACACACTCTGGCCGTGCCCATCAATTCCGCGTCTCGTCAATGTTTCATAATTCGCAGTAAGAAATTTATTGACTTGCTTCGCGCTTTTTGGAGGCTGTTGCACACACGCACACTCCACCGATATGGCAGCACATAAAACATGCCACTGACCCACACAACAGTCGCGGCAGCAAATTGCGACAACTGTTGAGACCGCGGCCAAGCCTGAGCCAACGGTAGTAATAAAAGACAACAACAACAACCAAAACAACAAAAAAAAGTCGGCTACAGCCCACAGACTAGCGGCACATTTTTGTCAACGATTGAGGCGATTGAGCAAGCGGCGCTTACGTCGCCATATCCATCACCAGCCTGAGCAGCAGCCCCAGCGCCATTGCCAGTCATTGTTCATGACATTCAAAACAAACTTCAAGTGGCCCCAGCTCACGAGTACATTGCCTTTGAATTGGCATCGACGACGACGACGACGACGACATCGACGGTCATGGGACTTTCTGTGGCAGCCGCTGTGGAAGGCCGTTGAAACATGTGCAAAAGTCAATGAATTCTGATAAATTATCTTTGCACTGATTGTTCCTTTAAAATTGTTTCTAATAGAGCCGGCTAAAGTTGTGTTGCACGACTAGTAGATACCTTGTAATCACTTTTGACTTGATTCGCCATTTAATCGTACTTATCCCATACCATATAACTGTATAACTTTATTTAACTTTTAGAGATTTTTTCTACCTACAAATACAACTTCCTTATACTTAAATTTGTTTTGCCGATTTTTTAAAGCTTTTTATGCATCGAACTTTAGTCGATTTCTCATTAATACAACTAGAAACGAAACCCTTAACTGGCCAGTTTGCATCCATGTTTACCGTAGTCATTAGCGCAGTCGAGTGTGAATCGATTTTATCTGAATTCATCAATGAATGAAGATATGGAAAAGTACATAAGTTTATATAGATGTATATGTGTATACATATGTGCAGGGCTTGCCTAGTCGATTAAATTTTAACGCATTAATACGTTGCGAAATTCTAATTGAAGAAAAATAATCGCTATAAGCATTTAAAAATTGGGATACAAATCAGAGAAAATACGCTGCTCGCAAGTCGACTTTTCGCGTTGTTTTGTAAACGTATTTAATGTGGGCTTGTTTGTTTGTTTCTTAAGACCTCTGAGCTGACCTACATGATCATCCCCAAACAACAAATCGGCCCACAAAAAACTGTTCGCTTGGCGCTCGAGCAATGGCGATTAATGAACGCAACAAACCCAGCTGGGCTTTGGCATCGGAATTTCAAATGCCACCCACTACATAAATTAGCCGAGGTCGCAGCTTCCGCTGCCGTTACAATGTGCAGTCTTTGTCTATTCATTGACATTTTAATGAGCCTCCACAAAAAAATAAATAAAATACAAATAACTTTTTCCAATTATGCAATTTCTTTAAGTAAATTCCACATCCATACTTGTACTTTGGGTCTAGGAAAATTGAGATAATAACAGCGTCCATTTTAACCTTTCATACACAATAATTTTGTATATAATTTTATTGATAAGTACTGACCAATTGCAAAAATGACGTTAGATTGTTGTTTTCTTTTATTCATTTTTTTTTAATTGTGTTCCTTATTGCAATTAACTTGTCTGGCGGGTATTTTTCAAGACTTTTACACTATAATTTCCTTTTATATATCGTTCCATTCATTAATTGCCTTATATTCAGTCTCTTACTTAATTTGTTTTTAATGGCATTGGAAAATTTCCGGCATCGATTTGCCAAGCTTGGCGCGAAACATTTTCTCTAGTTTACTTATAAACTATAGCTATAGCTGTTATCTGCTCAAAAAAAATATAAAATAATAAAATAAAAAAACAAAATTTAAATTCTTTCTAAGAGAAAATGTAGCCAAAATATTTTTTTAACGAGTTTTGTTGTTAAACTAAACTGCGCTAATAAAAAAAACTCAGATACTTTGTAAAATTAATTAAATCTTGTCTATTATTAATGAAAGTCATGTAAAATGTGTCACGTAATCTTTTATATTCCGGCTTGTATAAAATATACCATAAAATATATAACAGCGACATAGTTATTAATTTAAAGCAGTCTGTAATAACAGATAATATAAACAAAAATTGGGTTAAAAAAAGGTTGCTTTTTGAAAAATTTAGATATTTTTCGGGAACCAATAAAACTGCTTTGTATCATGCATCATGTAACTTGCTAAGATTTTGGAACTACCTTTTCGATATCTTTCAAATTTTAAACTAAAACTAAACTAGTGCTACTAGAGAATACTTCAAAAACAACTTCATAAAAATGTTTATATTCTATTACCCTTGCTGCAAAATTGAAATTTACCATATTTGCAGTAAAGATAATAGAATATAAACATTTCTATGTTGATATCTTTGAAGTATCACATAATAGAGCTAGTTTAGTTTTTCCTAAAGTTTCAGTTGGAATTTTAATAACATTTGAAATAAGTTTCGCCAGAATTTTTTTTTAACATAAACATAGTAGTTGGTGCCCCATCTGACAAACATAAGTCAATTTTATATAAAATTGAACTTTAATATTGTAATTGTAATTTACATAGACAAAAAATAAATGTATTAACAATGCCTTATATTTTGTTGCAGTCGCA
Source organism: Drosophila micromelanica (assembly GCA_004143825.1). Classification (NCBI taxonomy): domain Eukaryota; kingdom Metazoa; phylum Arthropoda; class Insecta; order Diptera; family Drosophilidae; genus Drosophila; species Drosophila micromelanica. The sequence goes on along the minus strand of SCDY01000023.1, from coordinate 170,941 downwards.
CACCAGACACTTCACACCAGACACATCACACCTCTAACAAGAGAGCCGCAACATGGAAGTACTAATGCACGATGCGTTACATTGGTATAAGGACCTAATGGACAATAAAAGTGGTAAGCATTTTTAAATGTTTTTACATCTAAATCGAATTTAATCCATAGCTATAACTCCTATTTTACAGATCCGCGCGTAAATAATATGTTTCTGCTCTCCTCGCCGCTACCCACGCTTGGTATGTGCTTATTTTATGCGTACTTCAGCAAATCCCTTGGCCCCAGGCTAATGGCCAATAGAAAGGCCATGGACTTACGCAAGGTGCTAGTCTACTACAATGCAATACAGACCATATTCAGTGCGTGGATTTTTTATGAGGTAATGCCTTATACAATATGATAATAATAAACCCATTTCTTATTAATTAATGTTCTTTCTTCTTTACAGTACTTAATGAGTGGCTGGTGGGGTCACTATAGCTTCAAATGTCAGCCTGTCGACTACAGTAACAGCCCGATGGCCATGCGGGTAGGTTGCATGCACAAATCATCTAAATTCAAATGATTGTTTTTAGCAAATTTCCCTCTCTTTACTTCTCTAGATGGTCAACATCTGCTGGTGGTACTACATATCAAAGTTTACAGAATTCTTTGACACGCTCTTCTTTATATTGCGCAAGAAGAACGAGCACGTTTCAACGCTGCATGTCATTCATCATGGCTGCATGCCGTTCTCGGTGTGGATGGGTCTCAAATTTGCTCCAGGTATGTACTTGTTTTTAATTTAACCTGTTTAATAACTTGCATATATGAATAAATTTGATTTTTATTTTGCTTAGGCGGTCATAGCACTTTCTTTGCCCTGCTTAACTCGTTTGTACACATTGTGATGTATTTCTATTATATGATTGCTGCCATGGGCCCAAAATATCAAAAATTCATTTGGTGGAAGAAATATTTGACCACCTTCCAAATGGTACGGCTGATATATAATCCAAATAAGCAAACCTGGCTAATATATTTCACGTTTAAAACAGGTGCAATTTGTGGCCATATTTACGCATCAGTTCCAGCTACTGTTCCGCGACTGCGATTATCCAAAGGGCTTTATGGTCTGGATTGGACTGCATGGCGTGATGTTCCTATTTCTGTTCTCCGACTTCTACAAAGCCAAATATCTAAATGCGAAACGGCGTCGGCGCGATGCCGTTAAGACCAATGGACATACCAATGGCGTTCACACGAATGGCAAAGTCAAGCATTTGGGTAATGGTGATCAACAGCTAACCAATGGCGGCAACAAGGGAGCGTGTATGGTAAGTTCCAATATACAAGCGCAACAGTCGCAAAACAAAAATAAAAATAGAAATTGAGAAAACCAAACGTGTGGCGACACAAAATCAAGTAGCCCTTGAAAGTTATTAGCCGTGTCTAAACACTCAAAACGATACCCCACGAGTTGGAAGGCAAGGCGATAAACATTATATGTACATATATGCATATGCGTAGTTATATTATTGCTTGTGTTTTCTTTATTTTTGATCAACTTAAAAATTCTAACTAGCTTAGTTAAACAAACAACGCTCGCCGCACACACACATATACACGCACAAACGCACAGCACTTGCAAACTCTACACACTACGCGGGGGACGTTTCAATTAGCGTGAACATGTGAAGCCGGATGCGAAGGCCCAATCATATTGGCCGCTAGCCATTAGAAAGGCACACAAATACACAGCGCTTTGAACTTTAGCTAGTGTCTATTAGGGTGAAGGGGTAATAGTAGGGGAAGGGATAGGGGGTGGCAAAAACGTATTTTACTAAATAAACGAAATAAAATAAATTTTGCATCTATCTATATTCACTTGCAGCCCGTTTTGGAGGATGAATATGTGACGAGCAGCGGGCATGTAAATGCCTATCAGGATGGCTACTTCAAGGAGGGTGTATTATCTACGAACGATGCCATCTTGAATCCAGACAGCAGTAGCTCTAGTCTGCACCAGCGCAAAGTCAAATAACTACTACTAAGACGTACTACGATGATATTCATTATGTTTACTTTAAGTGTTTAGCATGTAACTGAGTCGCTAGAGCAAAGCATAGAGATCGAAACAGGCAAACGGCAGATTAAGTGCATCTATGCATATATGTAAATGACGATTGGAAAAAAAAAAACAAAACAAAAAAAACGAAAAAATCTAACAAATTTGATTTTAAATAATTTATAATAAATATTTATGTAATTATACAATGAGAAGTCGTTATATATGCATGGATTTAAACATGTATATATAAATATATATTTATGTTTACATGCATGTATATATATAGGCTGACCAAAACCAGAACCAGGGAACTTAAATTCCCTCCACCAACAAGACCATCAGCACCACTGTAGCCGAAGCCGTCAAATAGATTAAGAATGGGTAAAAGTAGAAAGAAAAAAACAACCGCTAAAGAAAAGTTTATATATATTGTCGATTGTATTATTTCCAAATAATATTCTTACGCCAACATAAATGAACATATTTTTTGTAAAAATATTTATAAACTCAATTTGTATTTCTCAATTGAGGCGCATACTAAACCGGCAACAGGTATAATTTTTATTCAATACTGCATATTGATTATATACATATTGAAGTAAACATCCACACACTGCAAACAAAAGAAAACATATATGTAATTATATTTACTTATACACACACATAACTAGGCATTAACTTTTATATGAGAATTTTGGATAACAAGCTGAGACGTCAACCTAACGATAAAAATAACAAAATATGCTCTTAAGCCTGCTTTAAACTTAAACGTTAAACTATTTGTAGCTTGTTTTTTGTATGTTGAAAGAAAGAGAGAGAGAGAGAAAATGTTTGTTGCAATATTTTGTAAACGTCTAATAGTTAAAACTTATATATAGTGCGATGTTGTAGTTAGCTAGCCAATTGCAAAACACTCAAAATATAAAACAAAATATTAAACAAAGAAATTTAGCACAAATGCTAATGCTGCAAAAGAAAAAAACAACAAAACATTATAAAGGAATAGCTTTAGACTTTAGGTGTAAACAGCTGAAGGAGCAGACAATCAGTTTGGCGTTGAGCCCCATTTAAAAATTAGTAGCAAACTAAATTTAAACAAAACTATGCAAAACGCTGCAAAAAACAACAGAAATTATAAATTTGTTTATGTTTAATTTTCATAACAATTCTTGGTGTGGCTTATGTGCGTATATTTTATTTGTTATGAGTTATTTTTGGTTTGTAAATGTTAGAATAGTTTTGATTTTGCGTAAGCAAAATTAACAAAATTTTAGAAATACTAGTACTACAGTCTGTTAATCTGTGCATTGGTTTTTTTTTGTTAAGTTGTGGTTTAAGCTGATAAGTTCAAAACTATGGAAAACATGAGTAAAAAGCTTATTAATTTATATTAAAGAAATATAAAAAACTCATACTTGACTCGATTTTAATTATTTCGTATTAAAACGGGCATTTATCGTCAAGGGTTGAAAATAAAAAAAACCATATATCTAAGTTTCCAGAATGATTCCCAATACTTTATAACTTCCGTGATTTTTTCAAAACTAAACTGATTTTCATGTTTGATGGTATTTTAGTCATAATTAGCTCTTAATATTGTATTTTTAATCAATTCCGGGTGAAAAATTATTTTAAAAAGCAACCCAAAAATTAAAAAATCAAAAAGATTTAAGCAATTTAGCAATGATTTATCCTTAATGAATTAAATTTTTTTTATATTTATTAGAAAGTTATCATATATTCCTTGATAATTATTGAAAACTTTTTAAAACACAAATTTTCATAATCTTTTTCTTTAATCTCTATGATGTTCAAATAGCTATTAGATCAAATTTGAAAAGGTGATTTTTTTTATAAAAAAACTCCAATTTAGAAATCCTAAAACTATCAAAACCTAACCGATTTGTAACAAAGAGCCATAACTCTTTCATTCGAATAGTTTAACCTAAAAATTTTGTGTTAAACTAAATTTTTAAGATTTTTTGCATATCAAAAACATATTGAATGGACTTATAACATATGAAGTCGATTAGTAACTCAAAATGAATTAATTGCTTGTGAAATAAGGCGTTTTCTTAAGTTTACTTTCAATGCTACTAACGGTACTTTAAATTCAATGGGGAATAGTTTTTGGATTTATTTTGTAGTGTATAATTTTAGGCGTCGTTTTTATTTGGTCAAAATAAAATCCCTGTAGCTTTAACTGATCAAGCTAACCTCTGTTTTTATTATTTTATGATTAAAAGCACAAACAACAAAATTGAACATTGCCGTTTTTACATTTTATTAGCACCCACAGAATTTTAAATAATTTGCTAAGTTTTCATTTGAAAACCCCATTTATTATTAAATCTCGCTGCGCTTAAGTATTTATAGTATATGATCCCAAAGTCAAGCTCCCAAAGTCCCAAGTAAAATTGTGTAACTATGAATATGATTGCCCCCAACTACTTTGTGGGGCAGCTAGTGCATTTAGGATAGATAGACAAATGCAAACAAATAGATTAGCACGGCAATTCTAAGTCTATAAAATCGGATGTTGTTGTAGTTGTTTTTGTTTTTTTTTTTTTACACTAACGTTTTTCCAGCTCGTGGGCTTACTTGCTGGGGAGAAAACCTCGCAAACCAAAAGACTGCAAATAAACGTTGTACTGTCAAAATGTGGATCGGGATGCACAGCGCGATGAAGCTTGTTTGCCGCGCTTGGCTGGCCAAAAGTAAAGGAACCGCAATTAAGTAAAAGTTAATAACAATAATTTGTTGGCTTAGCATAAAAATTAGCGATTACTTCATCTCTAATCATTGGCAAACTAAAAAACTGCAAGTGATGGCAGCAGCTGACCAGCCAGGCCAGGCAAATATTTAACACCCACTTGACCTTGACGAACTGCAAGCGTCAGCCATTATTTGCCCAGTTAACACAACGCAATTATGGAGGAGAGGCAGCCGCAACAAGTATTGGCAGCATTATGCATACAATCCCGCCGAGTGTCACTCGAAGTCAATTAGATAATCGAAGTCGGACTTGCTAGCTTCGTTGCAAGTACGGCGTCGTGCGCCACCTGTTGCTGTTCACTTGAACTTCAATCTGGTTGAGAACAGGAGCAGTGCGCTCCCTGGGTCAAAGTAATTAGTGTGCTTATTTGCTTAGTACAAGCACTTAAGGGGCGCTGTGTAAGCGGAGGGGTGGCTTGTGACGGGTAGTTGTAGTTGCTTCACGGAAAGTTTATTCGCTGCATTTGCACTAGTGCACTTTGTTGTTGTTGTTGCATTGTAAGTTTCCACTCTCAGAAGCTTTTTAAACTTTTCGATTTAGGTTCTGCGCCTGCTTGCCAGCACAGCTTTGGCAGCGCTGTCAGCGTCAGCGTTGCTGCGCAGTTGCGTCGTCGCATTGAGCGTTTAACAGCCGCCCCGCACAATTTCAGCTCAGTTTCATTCAGAAGTTTAGCTTGGACGTACATACGCTAACTTTGTCGCTCGGTCAACAGTCTCGCTGCTCATTAGCCAATTGCGAAAGAATTTGGATTTTCTACACAAAGTTCTTGTGAAATAATATGTGAATAATACATGTTTGCACATTCGGCCATACACATATGAGCATAGTCTTGTCCGTGCGTTATTGGTGTTATTGTGGTTTTTGCGGTTTTTTTTTTCAGTTCCAGTTTCAAATTGACTGCAAGCAGGAGCAGCGCTAGCACCACCAGCAGCAGCGACAGTGGCAATAGCTAACACAAAATTGTTGGTAAGTTTCTTCACATACGTTTTGTGCTATTACTTCTTTTGCAACTGTTATTGTTGATTTGTCGAACAGGCTGGCAACACTGTGCCGAATAACGCAATGCCAAGCACATACATACATACATACAATAAAGTATTCGCGAATTATAAATTAATGAAATGCGGTTTTAATGATTTTACACTTTTGGGTCAACGATTGCAATATTTTCAGGTTTTTGGCCGTATGCAAATTCTAATAAGTATATACAAGCAGCTTAGTATTCAAGTAACATTATTGCAAATAGTTTAACCTAAAACTGTTAAATTTACAATATGTGCGTTGATTATTGTTCCAAGAATGCAGTACGCAACCTTATTTTTGGCAAATTGAGCATAGCTTGCAGTTTTGCACATTTCTTTTAAACCGCAAAAGCTTTCTTCTTATGTACCACTGACAGCTGATTTTTGTTTACATTGCTTGAATTGACCAGGGCTGCATTTGACAATATCAGTTACTTGTCTAAAAGCTTTAATGAATGTTTTCTTTTGCATATCTATGAAAAGAACAAAAGCTCTCATTGTAAGAGATCGTTGCCCAATCGAAAAAGTTCAATATCACAGTTAACGCTTCCAACTAATTACACTTCATTAAATGATCTAGAAGAGTGCTTGCTTAAATTACGAACTGCAGCAGCAAAGTAAATTTTCGCAAATTGTAACAAGCAAAATATACAAAAAAAAAAAAAAAAACAAAAAAAACCCAGCAAATTAACCTGGGCTCCATGTGCAACCTTGGACTTGACTCTTGTCACTGATGGGCAACTGATTACCTGGTCGTTTTACCTGTTCAGCCACCCGATGTCACATGAGGTCTTTTGTTGTTGCTGCGCCATTGTTGTTGCTGTTGCTGTTGCCTTTGCCATGTTTTAAACAACTTTTTGAACAACTTTCAAGCGTTTTATGATGATGGGACTGGGAGGATGAAAGAATATTTTATGACTGCAGCCGCATCCATTATTTCGCCCTTTTTTGCTATATCGATCTGATATATATTTTTAGTTTTCTGTTCACTTCCGTATTGCTAAATTAAGCACAGAATTGATTAAACTTGTTAATGGCTAGTTAAGGCATGCACACACTACATGGCCTTACTACCGGTTCCTGGATTTTACAGAAAGTTCACCTAAACAATTCCGCGCAGCCTTTGTCTGACTCAAAAACGTGTATTGCGCGTTTTAATTGTTGCTAATTTTTTCTCTCTCTCTTCTGGTTAAATTGCAAATTACAAATCGCAAATTATTGAGTCTTGACGCCAATTGAATCATGCGGGGTTTCGCTTTCAAACGGTTACAAATGCAAAACACTTATAATATGCCGGTTATGTGTTTTCTCGGTTCTTGATATGCCACGCACGTAGTCCACATTTCATGCGAAATTACAGGCTAACCCTCTAGCCCAAGTTGCCCGATGACAAAACAGATCGCCCCTGAAAGATCTAAAGCGCTTAAGAACCGTCAGCGGTCAATGTGCTGAGGCAATTCTGATCAAGCCCAACGAAAATTCCCCAAACATAAATAAAATGTGTAAACCTCTGCGAGGGCTTCACTTGCCACATGGCTCACTCACTCTCTATAAATAATTCAAACGCACGCTTGTCTAGAACAGGATCCGCTCTGCCACCGCCCGAACATCGGAGCGGGAGGGAAGGGTGGAGCCCTGGTACCTGGCATGCTAATTTATAAACATAACAACGAACTGACATTGACAGCCAACTGTGATTTTGGGCATTCATAAGTGATGAAAAGATACTGCAGAGACAGAGCATGGCCAAAGAGAATGGCAAGGCTCACGTGCTAAACTTATCAGTATTTAAAACCCTGTGCAGAACGTATACATACATAAGTACATATGTACATACAAATGTATCTACATTTATGTGACACTCAGCGATGCGAATCTTTAATTCTAACAATTAAGTTAATGTTGCCATAACTACACTGAATAAACAAAGTAACTCGCACTTTTATCAAGCGGCGTTAAAAAGTTAAGTAAATTCAAATAATATAAAAAACATATTTAATTTGGGTACACAGTATTTTTAACTGTTTTCGGAATACTTCAATTGACTCAAAAATTAAATTAAACTGCGTTTTTGCTTAACAATTTTTTTTAACGTTTCGATCTCAAAGACTGGATTTTGAGAAGATAATTTAACAAAATAATGTATCTGCTTTTAAGACGCGTTTAAAATTTCTTAAAAAGAAACATATTTAAAATTCAAATAAAGCAATGACTATCAAACTGTAAAATGTATGTTTTTCACATATTTTACGTCTCGTGCTTCATAAACAAAATGCAACAAGCAAAATAAAAAATAATAAATCATTAGAGCACGGAATTTGGTTAATGATCTGTCGTGAAATTTACAAATTGTTGCTCCTGGTCAACAGACTTTGGCTGCAAAACCGAATACGTGAAGTACGTTTTTGTCATGATAATATTGTACATCATTGTATCAATCAGTGTACAATGTGTAAAAATGTGCAAATTTCATTTGTATCTGCTGCGGCTGCGATTGTTCCTGCTTTTCTGTTATGACTAATGAAAACAATTAACAGTGTTTTATCTGCCTCTGGCTACGTGTGCAGCATGATCAAACATGAAATAAAATGAGGCGAGATCAGCCGACAGGTATTGCCAGTAGTTCTAGAGTTATTGCAATGCTTTTAATGCGTAGCAATGGAATCGGCCCGATCGACTACATAAACAGTCGAGGTGGGAGTTGTTTTTATATATTGTCTGGGATTGGTTGTTGTCGTTTTTTGTTTCTTTCTACTTTTGCTTTTGCTAAATCAGCTTGTGAACTTCAATTTAGCTTGATAGCATTCCTTTGGTTAATGCTGAATTTGGATATTTTTACAAAATAAACAACATGACTGAAACATACAAATGGAAACATGTCTAGATATTAACCGTTAATTGGGGCAATTAGCGCGTTTAATACACATACGAAATGAGTGCCTCCATTTACAACAAGCAACAAACAATGCCAGCAACAGCACGGAAAATGCAACAAATTGATTTCAAAATGTTGCCATAAAATACATTTACAAGCAGGTAAATGTGCACAGGTACATATATATGTATGTTAGTCAGTTGGTCACCCCATTTTTAGCCGGGCCGAGAAATTGGTTAACCTCTGACATGATTAGCGCTTTTAAGCAACTCTGTCAGCTTGTAATTTGCAACTTGGGTTTAAGTCAACAACTGTTTTTAGTTAATTAAGGAAGTCTGTTAATGTGTTAAACCTTAAGTTTCTTCCCGCTTTACATGACGATGCTTATAAGGTTAATGATATAATTATGTTTAATGCATTTTCATGTTGTGATTAATCCTATTGATTAATCAATAGGGAATGTTCTTAATACTTTTAATATGAAAACTTATCTATATAAAAAAATTTAAGAATATATGAAAGGTCTTTAAAGGATTTTCAAATCGCTGTTGAAAAAGGGAATCAGCTCTTATATATAAACATATATATGTATATATTATAACCCAGTTGTCAGTATGATTGCAAAAACCCATTACTTTTTTTTAAGTCGTAAGCTACTGAATACTATAGACATTAAAAAAAAAACACAAATAATTTAAAAGTAAACTTTACAAAAAAATTTAAAAAAATCTTATTAATGCTACTTATTTTATGACATGACATATTAAAGAGACTTAAAGTTCAATGAATTCATTGCATTAAATATGAATTCAAACCCGTTGATAATTAAGTAAAGAATCTGTATTACTGTAATTAATTAAGTGAAAGAATTTTTAAATCTGAATAATTTATTATAATAGCAAAAACAATGTTTCCTTTTTTGCAGCTAACAAGGGATTTAAATCACATTTAATTTGAGTTTAACAAAAAATTTACTTGGTATAAGGTGTTAAAAGTGTAAGTGTAAAAAGTGACCCTTTGTAACAGTTTGTTCATTTGTTTAACACTTCAAACAATTGTACTGTCGCAATTGCATTTACAGTGTTAATTCCAAATTACATTTTGCATGTCATTCACAACGCATGCTTTTTAAAATGAATTAATTAGGCAAATACAAATCTGAGTTCAATAGACAAATACATTAACTGCATCCAACAAAGCAAACCCACGTGTCTTTGTTTTTTCTGACAACTCATAAAGAATTTATAAAAGGGTACTGTATTTTTTTGTTTTTGTGATTTAAAATAATAATAATAAGAAACAAGCAAACTGAGTTCATACGGTCGGTTTTCCAGTATAAGAATCGAAAGATCAAACCTTTGTGCCTTTTACAGGTTTTGGCAATTGGCAAGTAAAAATTAAATTAACGCCAACCACAAAGGCAATTGTTCACAATTGCTGTATATAAATGCATGTATTTGTAAAAAGAAGATGTACTTGGTTTTGTATTTTTTGTATTAATGAACACTGCTTATTTGCGCCTTTAGTCAACATGTTATAATGTCAACTACAAAAATAATAAAAAGTAATACTTAAAAACAAAAGGAAACTTCTCTTTAAGAGAAGCTTGACATTGAGATTCAACTGTTGCTGAAGACCACAGCGAGACGTTGATTAAGTTGTCAAAAACCAACAACAATGAAAATTCCAAAAGATACATTTTCTGAGCTGGTGCCTTTGCTTCTGCCTGTGACTCTGCCGCCTGTTCACTTGACATTGTCGCTGTCAGCGACTTGTGGTTTATTCGTTATTTGTTTTGTTTTACTATTGGATACAAAATATTATGTGGTATATTCATTTGCTGCTATATGGTTCGGCTCTGTGACAGACTTTGCACACAGATTAGTAACTTATTAGCAGTTGCCGGATAAGTTGGCATAAGTTGGCCTTAAGACAACAACAGCTTAACTGTCTTAATTAGCCTAAACATGCAGACAATAAAACCTTCACTTTAACTTACCCTTCCTTTGTGTTAAGTACTTATTTTATTTCTCGTATCTTTGGCTTGACTCATCTTGAGTGCTAAATTATGAATATACCTGATGCCCAGAAGACAATTATTTAATATTATTTAAATTAAAATAAAAAGTATATACGTTTGAATTCTTGTTTATTGTTTAAGTGTAATGAAAAAGTAGAAAAAGCTAAGTTTAGAATTAGCTTGATAGTTAATATACTACAGTATCTTATTGCAATCAAATAACAAGTCAATACAATACAATAATAACACTTATATGGGATGTATAATTACATGTGTATAATATAAATATGCATTAAATATTCTTGTATATCTTATAAAAAATAATTGTTTAAAAACAATTTAAAATGTATTTTTACATTTGTATATTAGAAAATAAAAACAAGGTATTTCATATGAATACATCAGAAATTTAACGTATTTGACTTGTAATTATCTCGACGTTTGCGCGTTTAAATTGTTGTAAAATTGCACACCCTTGAGTATCTGTTAATTGCCTAACTAATCAATAACTGTATAGTTAAAATTTCTCTATTGATTCGGAAGCATCTTCACCCCTTCATTAACGAGTGAAACAAGTCAATTAACGCCATCTTTTTATATAATTTTAGCTGTTACTATCAGGTGTCAATGTTACAAAGTGCATGAAGTGCTGTACTTTAGGGCATTAGAAAACCGTTCGATAAAGACAAAAGTCAGTCGATGCCTAGTTGGGCGGCTACAATAAGTCGGCCAATACCTAAGTCGAAGGTCCACTACATTGTTCAAATATGTACATATATTGTCGGCTGTTCTGGCCGCACACATTTTACTATAGGTAGATTGAAGTGTTTTTAGTTGTGCGCAAAAAAATAAAAGAGAAAACAAAAAGTATATTACGCTGTGTGCGTTTTAGATAAATTTTTGTTTATATTGTCCTCAGGTAAATAAACTAAAAATTGCTCCTTGTGTGGGCTAAACTAAGCATTTACTTTTAATTATATTCTTACGAGAATCCGATAATGTTTAATTCAATTACACTAAGAGATACCCTATAAACTGTCTTTTTGTATTTAAATATAATCTTGGTTTTTATTTCATATATGAAATTTACGGATTTTGGGATGACTTACAAAATTCAACATTTCTCGAAGACACCTGTTGTTAATTAAATGCATAAAAACACATTAGCTACACCTTAAAGAGTTCCAGTTCTCGTTCTTATGTAATTTTATATTATAAAAAGTTAAGGCTTTTCCATATACATATAAATATACTTAAATGGTACCAGAGATGATTTCCTTTGCAATTGCTATTGCTTTTGATTTGCATACCCGATTTTGCACATTTCGAAAGGGTATACAAATGATTAAATTATTTTCGGTATTTTAAACGATTGTGAAGGGCATTTGTGTTTTGGGAGAGGCTTTGTGCGTGCAATTCACGCACACCAAACAAACACACTTTGCAATTGCGATCAACTGTTGACTAAGTAGCATATATGATCCGAACGTCCTTAGGCCGTGAAAGGTTAAGTAGTTAAATCATTGATGGGATTGCGTTCATGTCGCTGTTCTCTACATAAAATCAAGCTCCGCAGTGCTCAGAATTTTTATATCTTATATATCTATGCGATGTTTGTTTGGCAATTGCGAAATCGTAACGCTTGAGCGCATTTTATTTCCAGTGTGTGCGGACGCGACTTTAGATGTTTGCAGTCGATGTCCGCAAACAGCTGGACCGTTTCTGGGCGTGTCTGTTGAATATCTAAAACTAAAAAACATATATGTATATATATATGTGTATTAGCTGCTCAAGCCAGTTAGCTCATTGTGTTTCTCATTATCATTAGGCCACTTACTTTTGGTCAAATTTTACGCATCCAAACGAAACTTAGAACTTGTTTCGGCTAAATCACTTGACAAATCTTTTAACGACACAACTTTTGTTGGTCTCTAATTATTTCACTTGTTGTTATGTTATGTTTTGGTAATATTGTGTCTCTGTGGGGCACCCTTCATAATGAGCATAGAGAAAGCTGCGACAGCGGCCTGGACAGCTTTGTGTTAGCCCTCAGTTATGGTGTCTTTGGTTTGTTTGCTATGCTTAATCATTATCATTACCACATATTAGCTAACCTTCCCTTCAATTGGAAAGGTGTCTTTGTCTTTCTGGTGGGACATTGTGCAATTGCAATTGCCCCGTCCCCGGCAACGATCTCGGCGCATGCCACTGCCACTGCCAGCACACCGTGCCCCAGATAAAAGCCAAAAAACAGCCTTTGACTTTAATTTAAATAGTTTTTCGTTTGTTTTGTCGTTGTCTTTAGCTTTTGTTTACGGCCGTGCTGCATACATAATTGAATTTATAGTCGTTTGTCATTATAGCGGCCACACAATCACAAAATCACACAATCACAGCCCAGGTCAGTCCAAGCAGAGAACTGCACTTCCCATCATTAGACATAAAGTTAGACTCAATTTCACTTTGCTGCTGCTCGGAATGTGTGTGATTTTCGTCATAGATACAAGTGGTCCTCTAAACATTGCACTGATTGGCAGTAACTTTGACTTTCCATTAAATATACTTAGCTATTCATAACTAGCTTGGACAAATCATTAAAATGATGCTGGGAAAAATTTGAAAGAAAGAGGTAAGGATAAGCACCGATTGGCACAAAAAAAAGCTGACAATAAACTGGTGTAGTCTGGTTTTAAGTTGATGAAAACGGGTCCTAAAATCGTTGTGTATATAATTTGTTTCAATATGATCCTCGAATATAAAATGTACAATAAAATGCAGTAGAGAATAGATTTAATTTATTTGTACTAAATTTTAAAAACTTTTCCACTTCCAAAAAAAAAAATTTTTTTAATACATTGATTATAAATGTATAATTAATCTAAATGAAAAATCATGATTAAAATGCCATCAAGCATTAAAATCGGTTCAGTTTTGACTAATGGGTGTTTCAAATATCAGACCCATGTGTCTGAGAGCTTTACATACATAAATTTTTTTTTTTTCAATTTTGGCATGATTTTTGAAAAACAATTTTACTTCCTCTGAATCAGGTTAAATGTTGTTTTTTATACTATCTGTAATTAGAAAATCGATTAAAAATGCAAACTCGTAACTTTAAATTTTGAACAAAAATTTTTTTCGAAAATGAGTAAGGGGGAATACATGCTTTTTATCCAAAAAAAAAAAATCAAAAAATTTTTTTTTCTAAAATACATTGATTAAAAATTTAGAATCAATCTAAATAAAAAATCATGACCAAAATGCCATCAAACATTAAAATCGGTTTAGTTTTGACCAATCTATGGGTGTTTCAAATATGAGACACATGTGTCTGAGAGCTTTATATGTCCAAATTTTTCTCAATTTTGGTATGATTTTTGACAAAAAATTTGACCCTCTCAGAATCAGGCTAAATGTTGTTTTTTATACTATTAGTGACTAGCAAAATCGATTAAAAATGCAAACTCGCAAATTTAAATTTTGAAAATTTTTTTTTTCAAAAATGAGTAAGGGGGGAATACATGGCTTTTTCCAAAAAAAAAAAAAGATATTTTCTAAAATACATAATTTTTAAATGTAGAATCAATCTAAATAAAAAATCATGACCAAAAAGCCATCAAACATTAGCAAAATCGATTAAAAATGCAAACTCGCAATTTAAAATTTTGAAAAAAATTTTTTTTAAATGAGTAAGGGAAGGGGGAGTACATGCTTAAAAAAAAAAAATCAAAAAATTATTTTTATAAAATACATTGATTATAAATGTGGAATCGATAGTAATAAAAAAACATGACCAAGCTTTATTCAATATTCGTCTGCACGACACATTTATGTTTATCTTATTAAAAATAATATGTTTTACTCAACATTTTTACAATTGGAGCATGCATAAAAACCCATTTTCCAATCTAGTTTTTGGGTTTCGTGAAGTTTAAGGACTTGTAAAAACGTATAACATGCTAAACAAAATTAAATGATGTTTCTCCATTAAGTAGAAAGTAGTTATTGACAATGTGAGTTGTGCCAGATACATAATAAAAAAAATTCACATTAAAATTGAGCTAGAGAATGTAGGTAATATAGCAACAGAGAGTAGGAAAGAGGGAGAAACCACAAAGGGGCTTATTACAACATTTGCCAAACATTTGAACGCAATGAAAACACAAAATAAATTTTGTTTTTGGTTTACATAAATATTTCACTTGTTCGATTTTGACATACATTTTTACATAGTTATTGGTATTTGCCGAAGACAAAGTCAATTGCGGGCAGAGGATAGCTGCCACGCCCCTGAAGTGACGGGCGTGCTTTTGGGTGTACGCGATTGTTGTACAAAAAGACAATACCAACAACAACAATGTGCGCTATGTAATTTTTTATTGTCAACACGCTGCCAACAGCGTCCGCCCTTGACTCAATTACTTGGCCTGGCCGTGGCGCATGCGCAGAATGCAGAGTTAATTTGAGGCTTAAATGGATGAGACATGGCCAAGAGCTGGATCGAACGGCACGTTGCTTCGGCCCTAAGACATTGGCCTAGGCAGTGTGTTGATGTCACGTTAGGAGTTTGAAATTGTATCTGTGCTTAGTTAATTAGATCAACTAACTAACGCCCACAACTGCCCACAATGCGGGGTCAATTGTGCAATGCAGCGCAAATACAATGCAGTCTTTAATTAAATAAAAGAGTTGAATAAAATACTTGATTAAAAGACAAAGGCAAAATAGCTAACGGTCGCTTCTTGGACCAATTTTAATTGCGGCTGCAGCCGAAGTTGCCGTTAAAGTTGTTGTTGAAGTTGTTGCTGAAGCTGTTGTTGAAGTTGTTGCGCAGCAGCGGCGCAAATTCCCGTTTGCTTGTTTGGGCAACCAACGCAGCGACTGCGCTGCTGGCGTCGCTGTCGACGTTGATAATGGCGTTTCATTTACGAAACTTATTAATCGATTTATATGCGCCGGCACAACAGGCAAAAGTGGTAAAAAAAATACAAAGTAAAACAACAACAACAACAATTTCTTCGACGCATACAAATACAGCTACATATACAAATGCAGATACAGATACGTATGCAAGCGGGCCCAAGGTGAGATGTAAATGTGATGTGTGTGCGTGTGTGGTTAACTTGAACCGTTAGCGTTTGTGCCATGATGATGACATGAAATCAAACAACAACATTTGGTAGCGAGCTTGACACGTTTAGTTTTGACATTGTCATGCCAAAGCCAAAGAATATTGGCCACTACCCAAAGCCCTCCCCCCACACCACGTTAACTTCCCCCATTTAGTGTAATATTTTGCAATCTCAAAAAAAAAACATTTGCGCATGCGCATTGATTTTAATTTCAATTTTATTTAATTAACTTTTGTTGTTGTTCGTTGTATTTGAAAGTGCGTAGTTTGCTTTGCATTCATTAAATTTTTATAAATTTATTTGTATTTATTTATTGCTCTATTGCATGTCGTAATAGTGCAATATTTTATTTGGCCATTAGAAAATGGCTTGTCAGATACAACTGCTGAGGTGGCCAAGCGATTTTTATTGGTGTGCCAAAGCCAATAGACTGACATGCGCCTTCCAGCTAATGAGCTAATTAGTTTGCCAGTTATGAGCCATTTTAGTCACTTGCAGCAGCTGTTTGCACAAATTTATGACACTGCTGTAAACCTTAACATAGCCGTTATTTCGCGGCTTGCTGAAGCGAGTCACTTGCCGTGAATAACCAAGCAGCGTTTAATTGTTGGCCACTATCTACAAAATACTAAGTTCCCATAACTGCAATACATAAATCAAACAATATACAATTTAATAAACATTTGCTTTAAATAGCGTGCAGTTTTTTAAAGAACATCACAAATGGTACAATTTTGATTTGCTTTATTTGTTAAAACTTTGTAATTTTTGAGGCACTATTTTATGTGACAATGCTTTGATGGAAATTCTAAATATAAATATAAATATAATTTAAAAAGAAGTGTAAAAAATAACTTTTTAACCAAAGCAAATTGTATTGTCAAATTTGAATGCAAAATCAAGCTTAATGCCAAGCTTTGACATTCAAATGAATTAAAATCTTTTGGTACAATTTAAGATCGAATTTTATGTAAAATTGTGTTACCTGATATATCTAGATGCCAAACCATTTAAAAAATGCCATTCCTTACCAAATTCGTTCCGGTACGACGAAGTATATGGGATTATTAGTGTTAAAAAAGCCTTATATCATAAACGAAACCAATCAATTCTTAATATTTTTAGATATGGACTATTTTTTACGATACAAAGAATGTCTAAATAATAAATGTAAGGACCAAGACCATATGGATTAAGCAACATCTGTAATGGTAGTTAAATGTGGAACAGTTAATCCGATGTGGCTTAGATTTTAACGCCACCCTTTTTGCCAATTTCATGGTCTATTCCCCACGTGGCTGTTAATAAATTTTGCAATTTTGTTAGTTCTGGTCGGCCAAAGTTGGCAAAACAAGAAAACGAAATGGGGTAAAATCATTTCCGGTTCATGTCCGCACACCTTCGAGCGAGGTGCGGCTTTTGGAAAAGGGCAAACACATGACCAGCAAATATCCGTATACACTATATGGACAGTATGGCAACTGAGCCATGTCCTTTAAGTCCAGAAGGGGTGGCTCTTAACTACAAAATTGTGGAAAACAAAAAACAATGCCCAATAAAAAGTAAACATCAAAAAAAAAAAAACTACAACAAACAATCAACAACAACTACAAGAAACAACTGAAAGCGCCAGGCCTCTCTCAACTTGGATGACATAATGCCAAGTGAAGTATGTATCTGAATATGTGTGTTTGTGTATCTGTATATGCGTACATAGATGTAAGTGCGCTCAAGTGTCTTTGTATTTGCAGCTGGTGTTGTTGTTGCTGTTGTTGAACACGCTTACTACGTCGGGTGCTCGGCTACTCATACTTATTTCGCGGCATTTGCGTTAAGGAAAAAAGAACCCAAAAAAACCTAAAAAAAAAAATAGGCGACAACCCTCGGAAAAGCAACAAAAATGCACGTATCCCATGGATACACGCTGGCAAAGAGAGCGCGTTATCAACGGCACGCACAAACAGGGAGAGAACGTTAGAGAACAAGTGAGCGGTAGATAGAGAGAGAGGGGGAGAAGGAGAAGGAGAGCGTGCGTATGGCCGGTTAGCAGCCGGCCTTTTTGCGCCACATCCACATATATCCGAATATGTGCCTGTCGGCCTGGCTGAATGTATCTGTCAGCTGCAGAGAGGGCGCGCGTATCTGTGTGTGCTCTTTATTGCATCTGTATCTGTAGCTGGCTGCTTCTGTGTTGGCGCGTGACGCAACGTGTGTAGTAAACGCGAATGTTGCCAGCGGCCGTTCTTCTTCTTCAGCTCCGTCAGTCGCTGCCGTTGCGGCGACCGTTTGTCAAATGCCGCTCCGTCTGCTTCTTGCCGCTTGCCAGCCACAAGATGCAGATACACAGCTCTTGGCACTCAGTACTCATGATACTCTTTTGAGTGTATTCTCTCTCTCTCTCTCTCTCTCTCTCTCTCTCTCTCGTTCTCCCTCTCAGTGGCTCGCCTGCCGCACCGCATTCACATATTTTTCTCTGGGGTTCGTTCGCTCTTCGCCCAATTTGTACGCCTCAGTTTGCATTTCGCTTTGGGTTGTGTCTCGTCTGGTTTGCTTTTGGGTCAGGCAGACCATAAAAAAAATACAAAAAATTTAATAAAATAAAATAAATGGAAAATTCGCATTCAATTCACATTCGCACCCAATTTAATTCCTAGGCCGCCTGCCCAACTGCAGCAACAAAAGTAAATTGCCACAAAATAATCATAATAATATTTATAATAATAAATTGAAAAAAATGGTAATTTACACGTGACAAGTAAAAGGTGTTAATGCAAACATAACGTGTATTATGTACAGTTTTATTAATTTGAATTACGGCTAAGTTGCGTCCTCAATCTAATCCTCGTGCCGCGACAGTGGCGCGTGTATCCGCCAGATACACGTAATGCAAAACTGTTGTCTGCCCGTTAAATGTTCAAGTGCCAGCTTCCGCCTACAACAAATAAAAGAAAATAAATACAAATAAAAAAGGCGTCTAATCTGTGTGTGCAACGTTTTGTAAATCCACTCGATAAATAAATACGTCAAAAGCTAAATCTAGATAGATATAAAGGTAGACGCCCACTCTAGCTGCTTTGATTGAGTCCAAACGCTGTTTTCAAAACCGATCGCATTTCTCAACGCATTGTCACCTGCCAATAATCAGTTCGGCCAGCGCTTTTGGCCAGCCAATTAATCAACAACGATAACAGCACAGACTTCAAAACAACCGACAACAACAACTGGCACATCCGCAGCCAAAGTGCACGTTTTTTGTGGGCATTGGAAGATATGACATAATTCCAAGCCATTCACTTGCCCCACACATAACAAACAAAAAAAAAGATTTAATAAAATAAAGAAATATTTAAGAAGAGGGTACCCGAAAGAGCGCGCGCTTGCTCTGCCCTCGCTCCCACTGAACTGCGGGCAAAGAGCGCTGCCTGCCAAAGAGCACATCAGGTGCGCGTGGCGACCAATGATCCGAATCCGAATCCAACAAAAACAAAAAAAAAAAAAAACGAAACGTCGCAACCCATCCAACCCACCCACAATCAAAACCATCTTCGCATAGCGATTGCAGCGTTTTATTTAATCTTTCTGGCGGAAATGTGTGACACACCCGCACCACCCGCAAACCCTTTGGAAAAATCATATAAAATACAAAAAAAAAAAAACGCCTACCCATAACTTAATTGAAATGCATGCCGGCATGGGCTATAGCTAGGTCCGTTTCTATATTATACCTATGCACGTGTGTGTATATATTATATAGATACATATGCTTCTCTATGCATTAATATATATTTGAATATTCGCGGGGGCTTGTATTATTACAAAATTGCATTCTGCGAGGCGACCTAATAAATAAAACACACTCACGCATACACATAGATATGCATGATAGATAGGCAACAACAAATTAGATGATTGCGACAAAGGGCGGCTCGCGTCTTAATTTCCATTTCGTCAAGTTTGTGTTGCCGCTTTCATTGTTGTTGTTGGTTTTGGCGACACACATCGCCGTTTTGACCATGAATTCGATTTTAATGCAAAAGTCCCAAAAACGTGAATTTATTTTCGGGCGAAAGGAAAACAAAAAGGCGAAACCTATAAAAAAAAAACCCAAGACATGTGCGTGTGTTCGTTGTTTGGGTATGTGTAAAATGCCGTAATAATTAATTGATCGACAAGTGCGCAGCTTTGGTTTTTTTTGTATTTTTTTTTTTTTTGGTGTGCGTCGCTGCCGCTGTTCGCGACGCTTTGCTGAAATCGACATCGAATTCGATCTCAAACGAACAGCCGCTGCCGACGCCACCGAATATTGCTGTTGTTGTTTTTGTTATTGCTTTGAAGCCCTTGCAACATCGAGCCAAAGCGTAGCCAAGCCGAGCACCGTTTGAGCTTGCGGCAGTGCTGCTCGCGTCGCTGCCAGCAAATTCACCTGTTGTTATTGTTATCTGCATCTGTTGGGCGCTCCAATGCACTGCAATTTACATTTCTATGGAGTTCATTTTAATGATCTAAATAAATTTCAAGTATTAGCAGAAAAGTCAACCCACAAAAAACACCTACACTTACAAAATGAAAGACTTACAAATATACAAATATATATATATTTGCATTGCATTAAAATTATCAAATTTTATTAATTCGTAATCAACAGCGACGCCAACAACGCCGCAAGCTTAGCTCTTGTGCACTCAATTTCGCGACTGCGGCTGCGACTGCGACGGTGTTGGCAGCAACGACGTCGACGCCGACGTCGACGTGAACATTAACGTTAACGTCAACGTCGACAACAGAGGCTTCAACGGCGTCTCTGGCCTTAGTTAGTCAGCCGTTGCGGCAGCCAGTTAGTCGTGCTTTGCTAGTCGCTGCTTGCGGTTTTGCCTCTCTCGGTTTTTTCGGTCACCTCTTTTTGTCGCGCCTTGTCAACGTCAACGTCGTCGTCACCGTTACCGACGCTCAGTCGCCAAGTGTTTTGTGTCTTGTGTCCACCGTCGGGTTTGTTTTCTGAATTGTATTTAAAGTGATTTGAAAAGTGCTCGAAAGGACACGCTGCCAATTTGACACACACAAGTTTATTAAATATTCATGCATATTTACAAATATACATAGGCCAAAGTGTGATAAGCGAACCCAGAGAGCAAAACGGAAGCCACAAGTAAATGGTGGATTTTTTGTTGCTTCGATTGCTAGGCAAACACCAGCAGCTGCCGCGGCAACAATTTGAATAATTGATAACAATTCTATAAAAAAAATAGCGGGTGCAACGGCAATAACAATAAAAAGCTCGTTCATATATCCTTAATGCAAGCCGATATAACCGATATAACTACCATCGATATACTCTTACAATTATAATCAATCAAACGAATCTGAACTAAATGTAACTGGTTTTACTCCCAATTTCCATAGCCACTGGCAAATTGTTCACGTTCAAGTCTACTCGCACACATGCTTACATAAAGTTATCAAAAAATTTCGAAAATCGGGAAAAGACAATACACAAAAAATAAAAAAAAATTACAAAACAACAACAAAACCTGCAACGCCCGCAGCTACTAGGAAATTAAGGTAATTTGTTAATAAGCCTCAACAAATGCAGGTCAAACTGAAGACCTCAAAATCTTTTAAAGAATGCGTCAACGAAATTAAAAATATATAATACATAATAAAAAGAGTAAAATAGTGTAATAACCCTTTTTTCTGTAATTCAGTTACACATATTTTTAACAAATTTAAGAAAGAAACAAACAATAGGTTTAAATACTGGAAAATGTGGTAATAATAATAATAATAATTGTAATAAAAATCTTTAACTTTAAAAAAATAGGCTTTCTATATTCCGTTGATCGTATTTTCAAAATTAAATTTTGTATGTACAGAATTTCTTGATTTTTGTGCGTAAGTCAATTCTTCTTAAAATTATATAAGTTTTCTAACAGTCATATGTAAAATTCACATTCTACCTGAGTACTTATTTCCTGGAACAAATGAATATTTCATTGCGTATATTACATCATCTTTCAAGTGATAAATGCCAAAAAACAATTGGCCACATTGTTCACAATTTAAGCCCAGTCAAGCATATACAAAAATTGTTTTGATGAATTGGAATCACATAGATATGAAAAATAATTTTTAGTTAAATACCACCCGCTCATAAAATTCAACTAATATAATCGTATGCAAATAAAAAATTATATTCGCATTATCCACTTCGCTAATTTGACACAATTTCGGATAATTTATTTTGAAATTTAACGGCCCGTATACACAATATTATAAATGAACCGTTGAAGCTGTCGAAGAACTATGTTGATATCTATTTATAATATTTAATTTATGCTTAAATATTACCCTTTAATTAAAGGGTATGTTGAAGATGTTTATAGGTTTGTAGCGGTAGATTTACTTATGTCCAAGATATTTATATTTTGATCACAATTAACTAAAACGATTTATCTTCGAGTCCTAATGTCCATATGCAAAAAACCAAAAAAAAAAAGATGTATATATTATATACAATACATTTTGTTTTAGGAAACTTGCACTTTTTTCTTTTAAAATTCTTAAAATGTATTCAAATTCAAGATAAATAACTGCAAATTTAATTTGATAGCTAAAATTTAGATATATTTCCTATCTTGGTTACAGGGTATCTTCCAGTCGTTTGCTCTTGAGAAACATTTATGTTTTGCTTAGAAAAAAATGTCAATTTCCAATAAATTTGTAACCTGTTTTATTTTCTGTGTTAGCCTGATGTGAAAGGCATGCCATTGTCATCGGTTTGATCTGCAAATGTCACAATAAATTGGAATAAAATGAACTCGGATTAATGTCAACTAAGCATCTTGGCCGAATTTACACAAACGTATTAACGTTCGTGCAATTGTGGCTGTGATGCCCTCAATGCAGAAGATACAGCTAATCGTATATCTCATGGATACACACGTGCCAATTTTATGGCTATCTGCAATAGATGTTAACACGTTCATTTAAATTAACATTTCGAATCCATTTGTTCGCCTCGCCAACTGCTTTGCCCGCTGCCACATCGGCATCAAAACACTCTAGATAATTGCAAGTGTAGGCCACAAACAAGCATTGACTGAACCCATTCATTGACCTGGCTCGTCGAGCCGTGTCAACACTTGGCAACAACTAAGTTGTTGCCACAAACGAAAATCAATAGAAAATTGAAAACGCGAGCTGCTTAACCAACAACCAACCAACCAACCAAGAGGCATTCCACCCATTCCATGCCGCAGGGTCTGGCTCAAAACGCACGTGACACCTTTTGCTGGGCGAGAATTGGGGTGAGTCTCGGCTGACACCAAACACCAACAACAACACCCCAATGCCCCCCGAGACACTCACTGCACACTCACTGACATAATACGAGCAACGACAACAACAACAATAATTACGCCGAGCCGTGCGTCTTTTAGGCGTCATTCATGTCGTGTCGGTTGCACATTAAACGCGTTTTCTTCAGGCGCTTTTGGTTTATTATTTTGTTAGCTGTTTTTTAGTTATTATTTTTTTATTTTTGTTTTGTGTTTGTCCAGGGCGGACTGAGTGTGAGTCACACGAGAGCCACGGACCCAGGCGCGCTCTCGTTGCCCGATTTTCATTCAAGAAATTTGCTGCGCGACTCTGCGCAAAAGCGGCCCAAAGAGACCAAAGAGAAACCCTAGCAAGCCTGTGGGCTGAGGGCTAAAGGTTTTTTTTGGGTGGCAGTTTCAGCAAAGAGTCGTCATCACGTGATTGTCTCTCTATGTGTGTGTGTGCGTGTGTGTGCGTGTGTGTGTGTGTGTGTGACAACGTGGCGCCGGTTAAGCGGCATGTTGCTGTCTGAATTCGGCGCCCTGGAAACTCAATTCGTTGTTGGCTCAGTTTCAGTTTCGGGTTTGGGGCCTGTGTTTGGCTTTGGCTTTGGAGTTCGCTTTTGCTTATTTTATTTCTCTGTTTTCTTTTGTTTTTTATTTTGGGTGTCGCTTTACATGCTCTATGTGCATTGTTGCTTCATGCTTTGGCTTTTGTGTGGGCTTACATGGAGCAACAACAACAGCATGCCTCGAAATCAGGTCAATGAAATAGCAACATTTGGCACGGCTTTAAAGTGTCGCTGGCATCGCATTTCGTTGTCGCTTCTTCGGGCTAGGCGAAGGTGAATCTGAGCTTCAGTGGGTCGCCTCCTATTTCATTTCAAATCAGGCAAAACCATTGCCACCCACTCTGTAACCTGGCTTTTATTTTTGTGTTGCTTTTCTTTTTGCCTTGTTGACAATTCTGTTTGTTTTGTTGTGCTTTAGTGTTTTTCTATTATCCGCTTCTGTCCTATGACTTTGAATTTATTTGTATTAAGGCTGGCATTGGCTTAGTTGCTTTTGCTGTTTGTTGTTGTTTGTTGCCTCGTATGCCTGGTGATTTCTTTGTATATTTTCCTTGTTCCATTTCATGTGATTCGCTTGCAGCACGTATAACTCAATTATTGGCTTCAAGGCATGCGTTGTCCAAGCTTTAAAACCAGCAATTCGATTATAAGGCACTTTTGCAATACTCACTTTCCTCTGAAGGGAACCAATTAATTGCAATTTATTGATTCTGATTTCCACTTTCAATTTATGATGCATGCGCATGGCATTTGTTTACACAACTTTCTTTAAAGAATAGACTTTTGCACTGTAAAAGAGGCATTTATAATTAAAAACTTTGTATTTTTTCGATTTAAAGTTTGCATGTCATTTAAATTTCAAAACAACGCAATTTCTTTTGTTTTACTCATTTGTAATTAAAATTCCTATCAATGCTGCACCGAAAGTTTGATAATATAAATTATTGGCTTAGAATTGCCCGTTCTGCTGAAAGTTGATTTATAGGTTTATTATCAAAGTTCAATATATTTAATTAACAATACGAATGACGTGTTTTAAGCCGAAGTTCATAGCAAAAAATTAAAAAAGCTAATTATTTTATACAATTTATTTTTATTTAACACACAATATATTCATATACAAGTTAAGTGTGAATTTTGTTGAGTGTAATTGCCCGGGCAACGTGTTTAAGCCATTTTGCCACAGTTCTTGTTTCTGCACTCTCTGCAGCAATGAGGTAAGCAATTAGACAAGAGAGAGATTCCTTTGAGTGTTATTATTTAATATTTACAGTAGCATGCGGCGTATGAGTAATACTTAACCAAAAGTGTGAGTGTATATATGACGTCAACAATTGCTATTCATATGGGTCTAGATATTTATTTATACAGAGGCCTGTCAATTGAACTAACATGGCTATATAAAGTACGGCGTTTTGTTTAGGCCACATTTGTAATTTGCTATGCCAAGTGCGTCTATCAGAGACAGGTTGGAGTGGGAAGGGGGAGACGCTAGAAATGCGCTGTCAGCAACAGCGGCTGTTGCACTTTGCATTTGCCAAAAAAAATGTATTTGGTTTGAGGTCGCTGTAAAGCTGCCTACCAGATTGCACTCGTGCGGCACATGTCTTTCTGTGTGTATTTGTTGTGTGTGTGTGTTTAGTCAGTCTGTTTGTCTGTCCTTGAACTTTGGTTGCACTTTTGCACACAAATCCTATATTATTTACGTACGTTCGTTTCCAAGTAAAATACACACATTTATGTAAATATATATTACTCATACGCCGCTTGGTACGCTGGCTTAGTACGGTTCGCTGCCTTCACAAAAAAAAAAAACCAAAACCCAACGAAAAATTATCGATTTCAGCTTATCTGGCATGATATGCGCCTGATTAACGTATCTGCCGTCTGAGCTCAAAGTCTGCGCTTATCGATGGACAGGCAGCTCCAAAGCTGAAATCGAGAACATCAAATTATAAACATGTAAATATGCCGCTGAAATGCTGACTCGACGTTTTTCTCTGGCTTGTTGTGATATATATAAATATGTATATAATTTGTTTTTCTTTTTGAATTTTAGTTTATTAACCTCATTTTATTGCTGTTGCCGCCAGGCCGCAATACATCTGCGTATTTTATATTTTTATACATATATTTCATTTATTTTATGTATTAATTTAAATGCTGATAAATGACCAATCACAATAATTAGTGGTTGAAAGGCGGCCACTGGGTTTTTTGTGTTCTTTTGTTTAGTGAAATTCATATTAAATGTTTAAACAGTCACGTGCCAACAGTTGCCAAGACGTCTAGATATATATATTTTTAAATACAGTAAAGATATTGTGCATATGTATATATTTCGGTTTTAATACAATTTTTCTTCTTTTGCATTTCTCATTGCAGCTCGACAATTTTTGCATTGAACTAGATGCATTAAACTACTGAGCAGCTCGCAAGAATCGAACCACCAATAAAAACATAAACAAGTAAAATATACACAACACTCCCACACACACATACACAGCAACAAAATGGCCTTAATTATGAAATACATCGAGAGCATAAACAGATATATGGACTCACATAGTGGTAAGTTGGTCTGCCAGCTAATACTTACATATATTTATATATGTATATATATATTAGGCCTGTTAATTTGTGTAACCTTGATGTTGAAATGTTGTTGTTGCTCTTCTTTCTCACATTTCTCTGCAAAACGGCAAAGGTTTAGCAAATGATTGAGTAATTTTTGACACCAGCTCACTAATTGCACGCGAGAGCGCAAGAGAGCTTCAAACAGCTGCTGCGATATATCGGTTCAGGCCACGGTATTAACTAATAATGACAATTTCAATGTCAGTCGGGCTGTGCCTTTGAGAAAAAAAATTAAAATTAAATAAATAAATACGATTGAGAGTATAGTACTCTCTACATACATTTTATTACTCTCTTTACAAGCTAGTCCTTTATCAGTTTATGTATGTGTACTTATACGTTTCTATAGGAGAGCTCTGTATTTGTTGAATCCATTATGCCACACATGGGCACCCACCCGCTCCCTGTAACAAATCTTTAGCAAACGACGCGCTAAAATTATGTTCCAACATGAGACTACACGAATTTAGATATACTTATATATAGATACTTTAGCTGCTAGTTATTTGCCTGTGCGTGTCAGTGTGTGTGCTTATTTTAAGGGCGCACATGTAATATGACTTATTAGTGGAACATCGGAAGTAAAATGGCAGAAAAAAAACATACATTTTATATAAGAATGCTCGTTATTGTCAAAGAAAATATAAATTATTAAATGAAATCCTATTTAAAGCTAGCCCTAAATTATTACTAAATGTAAATACTTTCTGACATGTTATAAGGAAGTCAATTTAGTTTTAGAACTGCACATTCTAAATCAAATCAATTCTTATCTAAGACTTAAGTTTGCACTGATTTTGTTTTTGATTTTGATTAGCTAATATGAAAACAAGAAAAGTTACCCCTTACTTGTGCAATCCATTTGTATTTCAGCAATAATTTCACTTGGCACATCTTTTCAATCAAATTCGGAACCTTAATTAATATTCGTTTAATTTTTTGCTGTTATTTTTTAACGATTTGTTAATCTATTCATCAAACTGTGTCGCTCATCAATTTCTTATACACTTTTTTATCTCATATTTGTTTTTTGTTGTTGTTTTTTTTTCAATATCGAAATATTTGCTTACAAATATATTTAATAATTATTATTGATTTATTTATTTTATGTTGCTTGGGCAATCCGAATTCGCGTGATTATTCGATGCGTTGCATAAGTTATTCATAAGCTAAACACCCAGTTAAATTTACGCATTTTTATGACAATTATCGCTGAACTGAATGCCAAATGAAGGAAATGAAGAAATGCCACAGGCAAATGATATAAACTATATAGTTAAAGTTGAAGATATATTTAAAGTTATAGTTACAGTTAAAGCGTAATTGCTATGGAGTTTATTAGTCAGAATAATCTGCACGTCTCATCATCATAAACATCATCATCACCATTATCATTAGCTGGAGCATTAGCGCAGTTGATAATTGCCTTGCTGACATTATCTTCTACATAAACGTGCCACGGATCAGGGCCAATGCCCAATGCTAATGATGTACACATGATAAGAGCAATGTGAGCGCTTGCTTTGTTATCTAATATATATCTATCTGTGTATGTATGTGTGCACAGACGTGTAACTGCCGTTGTATTCGCACTTAGTAAACAAAGAAGCAGCTACAACAACATGAACATTGACATTGGCTTTTCCACGCTTTTTAGCCAAGTAAAAGCCAACACAATATTTTTTTCTGATTTTTGCCTCATTACCATTTGAACAGATTCAAGGACAAAGGACTGGCCCATGATGTCATCACCCTTCCCCACACTGGCTGTGTGTCTCACATACGTCTACCTGGTTAAGGTAAGTCCAAACACAAGGTGAAAACACTTGATCTCCTCCGCCCCCTTTTCCACCCAATCTAATAACAGTGTTTTATGGCAACTTGATTTGACCATTAAGTTAGCCAATAATACATCAATTTGGGTCACTTAATCAGGACCAACAAATCTCCATCGTAATCTCAAGTGTTATTCCCATGCGGAAATTGCACGATGCGTCGCGATGGGCGTATCCACTGATAATTCGGTTGAGCAAGCTTTATTTATGATTGAGTTTCACACAAACGCACATATGAATTTCTAATCATAAGGCGTTTTGATAATAGTCCAACTTAATCAACACGCCGATAAGAAAAGAATAAAAAAAATCACCCCACGGCACAGTGAGCAAAAAAAAAAGAAAAAAAGAAGGAAGTCTTATACAACGTATTTAATGCGTACACAATTAGCATTAAATATCCATGTCGAATCTATCCAAGGACAGAAAATGTTAAATATAAGTAAAAGTTTACATTTTAAACTGTAGATACTTTACGCTGTTATTTCGTAATAGATAAATATCAAATTATACAAATTGGAAATGCAAAATTTGGATTAGATATGGTACTTTTTAGATAAGTTCTATAAAGAATATAATTTATTTAGTTTGTCACACTTTTTACTTAACATCTTACTCGCTAATTTGAAATTACAATCAGGATTAACTTAAATTTTTCTTTTAATTTTTTATTTTTTTTATATAGACTGATCAACTGATGTTTAAATTTTTCATATTATAGGTGCTGGGGCCGCGATTAATGGAGAATCGAAAGCCGTTACATCTACAGAACTTGCTGATTATTTATAATGCGTTACAGGTTGTATTTAGCGCGTGGCTCTTCTATGAGGTAAGTGATACACACACACACACAAACCTAGACACACCACCATCATCGACAACAACAACAACAAGTACACCAATCCATCAACAACAACATGAACTTATCGCTGGCATCGTCGTCTTGGCTGCTGCTTAACTGACCTGGAAAAGCGTTTTGTGACAACCAACTGGCAACTGGAAACTGGGAGCTGGCAACTGCAAATTGAACAAGCGGCTTTTAATGTGCACTTTATTTTATGTTTTCCTTACGTTCTCTCTTACTCATTTTCTTTGGCATTAATCTGATTTTGTTTTTAGTGTTTAATGGGCGGCTGGTGGGGTTCGTACAGCTTCCGCTGTCAGCCAGTGGACTATAGCGATAGTGCCACATCTAGGAGAGTAAGTGTCTCGTCTATAGATCCCATTAAACTATGACTGTGTGTAGGAACGCCCTTAGCTCTTGAAAGTGAAAGTCCATAAGTTTGGTAGGGAAATTCGCCCATTAGACAGACGGCCAGCGGCCAATTTATAATCGAAACCCTTTTACCATTTATTTAATGGACGCAGTTACGCGCATACATATATCAAATCAAATATGAAAAATATATAAATTTATATACATATATGCATTTAGTGTACATTAATTTTTTGCTGCAATCGCTTTTGGCACAGCCATAGAAATCTTAACCAGCATCGCTTACTGGGATTTACAAAATATATTAATATATTATTGATTTTTTATTTATTTATTATTTTTTCTTTTGTAATATCATATTTAATTAGCTTTTAAAATGCTCCACAAAAATACTACACACGGCGAGCAAAAGTGTAGTTGGTTTTTAATAAGCAATATGACTAAGTGCCCTTAATAAATAAACTATATGTTATATATACATCTTATATACATCACTTGTTTTTGTATATAAATGCAAGTAAGAATTTGGTAAATAATTTGCGCAAAAAACATTATCGCTTTAATTAAACAAGTTGACGCTTATTTTTATTTTTAATTAATATTATTTAAACGCTGTCTACTAACCAAAATCAGCCAAAATGTATGTATGTAAGTGTGTGTATGAGTGTGCAATTGTGTAAATATGTGTGTATGTGTGTGCCATGTATAATTTCTTACAGCCCATAAAACTGGAACCAGTTGAAAAACAAACGCCGACGGAAACCGATGCCAGCCAAAAAAACCCTTCAAAAAAACAACACGTCCTCACAAATCATGAAATCAAAAAGAAAAAAATGATCAAAATTAAAAAAGAAAAGAAAACAAAACATTTTACACAATCTACATTTTACAGATAGGAGTTTCCGGTTGGCTAACAGGACATTATAGCTTCCGATGTCAGCCAGTCGACTATAGTAATAATCCTAGAACGTTAAGGGTATGTGTTAAACTCACAACGAGCAGTTAAATAACGATATTGATTAGCCTCTCTAGTGATAACGATAAGCTTTACTGATAATGAATGAATATATTGCTTGTTTTTATTGGTTTGCGTGTGTTTGCTGAACATTGGTACTGGTCTGATACAATAAATATTATATATAAATACCTGGATACTTACAAATACATAAATATTTTATGTATGTATATATTCACATATATTTGGGTTTACAGTTGCTGGTTTCACATCAGTTGCACTATATTTAAGCAATAATATAAATATCTACTCGTATATTTAAGTACAACTAATGCTAACCCAAAACAGATCCTAATCTAGGTCACAGCATGTGTATGCCGTGCATAACTGTCAGCACCCTCAAATGTCACTAAACTGAATGAGATAATTCCCCGTATTGTCCAATATCTCTTACAGAATGTAGTAAACTCTGGGCCCTCAGATTCAACACAATACCCCTCTCCTTACCACCAACTGGAAACTGTAAAGATTTACTCTTGACACCCAACTTTACCCTTGACAACTTTGTCAACTCTATTTTAAATGATTAATCAATTTATTGAATGTATATTCCCCCAAGTCTCTACTCTATATCTTTTCTATTTTTCTCTCTGCTGCATTTTGACAATTAATATAATTACTTATAGTCTTGTTTGAACTGAAAACCCCTTACCCCGAGGTGTGTGCATGAATGTTTGAATTGAACTGAATTAAAAACTATTCTATTATGATTTAAAATTTCTCTTTTAATCGACTCAACAAATTGACTCTATAAATTGTGTGTGAGAGCAACAAGGCGAGCAACGGCAGCGCCGAGCTTTACGGATACCCTAACCCAGAGAATAATTATTGATACTGATGAACTGCGATGCCATTTACGTTATTCTTCTGGCTTAGGGCATTCAAAAGTGTGTGTTGAATTGCGTGCACGAATTAAATAATCACATTCAATACTGAGTCAAACTAATTTAATCTTTAATCTCTTTCCTGTGTTGCCTATCTACATAAAATTAGATGGTTCATGCGTGCTGGTGGTATTACTTCTCAAAGTTCACAGAGTTCATGGATACGGTAAGCAGCAGCAGCAACCACAACAAGGCCGCAAATTGGCAACCATATTCATAAATCAACACACGGCCCTTACAGATTTTCTTCGTGTTGCGCAAGAAGACGAGCCAGGTAACAACTCTGCATGTGATACATCACGGCTGCATGCCGATGTCGGTCTGGTTCGGTGTTAAATTCACGCCAGGTGCGTTTACAAAAAAACAAAACAAAATAAATAAATAATAAAATAGAATACATTACCCTATAATGCATATTTTTGTTGGCAATCGTGCTTAGGTGGCCACAGCACCTTCTTTGGCCTGCTCAATACATTCGTGCACATTGTGATGTATACTTATTATATGTTCTCGGCCATGGGTCCACAGTACCAGAAGTACCTCTGGTGGAAGAAGTACCTGACAACACTGCAAATGGTAAGCGGTATAATTTTACATTAAGTACTACTAAGATTTTTGCATACAATATTTCTTCAATTTTGTGTAAAAAATTCTTTATTAAATTTGATTTACATATAAGCTTATCTTAATCCTTGCCCTTTTTCTACACAACAGGTTCAGTTCATCCTTATCATGGTGCACGCCTTCCAATTGCTCTTCATCGACTGCAACTACCCCAAGCTCTTCGTCTGGTGGATTGGCATGCACGCTGTCATGTTCTTCTTCCTGTTCAACGAGTTCTACAAGGCAGCCTACAAGAACCGTCTCATGGTAAGTGTTCCAAATTCTCTAAAATGGCCTAGTCCGGAAATGAGACCATTATGAGGTGCAACCGCTTCTCACGTCGCCCATTATGATAATTATCAGCCATTTGGTTGCTGAAAAAAAATAGGGCCTAGTCCATGACTTCCCACGTTGGTTAAAAGCCACATTTAACCCACAAAATGACAATCGTAAAATGTGTTCAGCGCTGGTTGTTCGCATCTCAGATTCCGGATTGAATGAAAA
The DNA here is from genome assembly GCA_004143825.1 of Drosophila micromelanica. Classification (NCBI taxonomy): domain Eukaryota; kingdom Metazoa; phylum Arthropoda; class Insecta; order Diptera; family Drosophilidae; genus Drosophila; species Drosophila micromelanica. The sequence continues at coordinate 138,494 of SCDY01000023.1, read as the reverse complement.
CGAAAACCCAGCGAACTCTTATATCATCGACATATGTGTGTGTTGAGCTTATGGTTGCGGCTGCTCTGCACCTTGCAGCACCAGACCGGTGGCCGCCGCCTATTGCCAACATGGTCCAAATTCATTAACGAAATTTCGTCAAGTAGGTCTCGGGGAATTGTGTTGCCGAAGTCCGCTTTGTCCGACGACAAAAACACCAAAAATGACGTCGTTTAATGATCGTTCACGCAAAGAGCGTTGCCGACAGCGGCGTCGACAGCGACTGCGACGTCGTCGGCGACCCACAGCTTCCATTCAGCTGTGCACAAGTGAAAGTTGAATGAAAACGAGACAAAATCCAAATGAGAGAAGAAAAATAAAAATAAAAGTAAAAATAATAAACAAACGCTGACAAAGCGTCCCAACTGATTGCATAATATTCGTTTTTGGCTTTTTGTGGGGCACACACTCCAAAACCAAAAAAATCAAAAAAAAAAAAAAACTCGCTTTAACTATTCAAAAAATGCGAACGCGTATCGCATGCGCAATATTAACAATCATACGCCCCGTAGGTCCATAACTTAACGCCTTATCTCTAATACATACGCTCACGCATTATTTTGCAGAAGAAGAACGCGCTGCTGGCCAACGGACATGCCAAGCCCAATGGCTACTGCAAGAGCATCAATGCCCACGATGATCTGTTCATGCCACAGCCGGCGGCCGAAACGACGACAGCGTCTACGACGAAGGCCAATGGCAATGCCACGCTCAGCAATGGCCATGCGAATGGCCTGAAGAACGGCTATAAGCCGCTGGCCAATGGCAATGCGGCGACCGCGGCCAATGGTAGTGCGCACAAATCAAACGGTGTCCTGCTGTCGAATGGCTATGGCAATGGGAATGGCTATGCCACCAAGCTGCTGGACGACGTGGCCCAGGAGCTGACACACCGAAAGACACAAAAATAATATCGGGATAATGCGGGTCGGCGCCAACATAGAGCTTAGGATGATAGCAGAGAGCACAGCAGCGCCAGGAGCAGCAATATGCTCCAACAGTCATAAGCACACACACACACACACCAAACCCATTCAAATACATCCCCATATATACATACATACATACATACATACATATATGCAAACATGTTTCGGAAATTGTATTGAAACTAAACATTTAGTAAAAATGGAAAAGAAAACAACAACAAAAAAACAAAAAAAAAACAACACTAAGGGGCATATTGTTATTGGTACTAATTATTATTAAAATTAATAATAATAATGCAAGATAATAATGTTTGCTTGTGCAGGCAAACGTTAAAGAAGCAATCGCTTTCGCATATTCTGCTGCATACATATTTTTATGTATGCATTTAGTGTATGCGCGCATGTATGAAGCATCCATATAAATAAAATACATTTTTGTTGCTTTTTTCTCTTTTTAACTATTTTAGTTGTACAAAGCTTTGTATAGAAAACAAAAAACAAACACTAAAAAAAAAAATAATAATAAAATAAAACAAAATAAACGATAAAAATGAACATGGAAACAAGTGCGTTCATAAACAATTTTTAAATTGAGCTTAGTGCTTAATTAAATAAATTTGTTTATGGGAGCATGGAGTTAATCTACGTATTTAAGTATAGTATTTAATTTATATATATACATTTAAAGTAATTGGAAAAATATTTAGTTGGTTCTGCGTAAGTCAAAAAAGTTTTGTAAATGTATAAAGCAAAAACAACAAAATAAATAAATTGTATGTAATTTAATTTTATTTTTGATAATTTAAAGAAAGTCAAGCATTCAACAGTCACAACTTTTTAAGTCAAGCATCAAATACAAACAAATTTGTGCTGCGTTTCAATAAAAAAAATTACAATGACACAAAAAAAAAACAAAAATAATCTAACCCACATGTTTCATTAATTTATTTAAAATAAATTAAACAGCAAAATTATAAAGTATGCAAGTATTCGATAATTTTGCATGCATACGATAACAAAAGAAAAATCCCACAAAAAATATATATGTATATATACATATATATAAATAGTATAATATTGACTAAAATCCCGAACATTGACAAAAACATCCACAAAATAGACACTAAGTCCCCCACTCTATGTTCAATAGGTATTCAATTGCAATACATTTTGTATGCGTAGTAGCCATTTTTGGAGCTGGATGAGTATGTAAACACTATGTATGTAATTGTAATTATTATTATTATTATTATTATACAGAAAAAAATTCGAAAAAAAAATGTGTAGAAAATTAGGCGGAAATGGAGTGGAGCATTTTTTCAATAAAACACTACAAAAAAATCGCTTATGAAAATTTAAAATTCTTTTTGAATATGTTATGAAACACTTTTAGCGGGGCTGCGACAAGTAAATCTAATTTCGGACTAGCTTTATCCATTATTTGACTATATCTTAATAAGTCAACGGAAACAATAGAAACATTAGGCTCTATATATGATATTTTATTGACATTTATAATTCGTGTTAGATTTTACATATAACCGCTTTATACACGTAGCGTGGCGTATAGTTCGGCTGCGATCTATAATTGTAACTTAAATCTAGACTTGTTTGCTACGAGCTAAGCGTGTTAAGCTGTTCATAAGCGGTAGGCAGAAAGTAAAATATAGAACACAGAAGTCAACTACTTAATTGAGAGGCAATCGTAATGCCCTTAAAATTATGCAAGATCATTAAAACGAAAATTCTCAAAGAAATCATAAACATCAATTGTACTTATGTAGAGTAAAGTTGGCCCAAAAATGTGGCTTATAATAGAACTTAATCGGATTCGATTAGATGTCTGCGCTGATGTTGGCCTTAGATAAAGTTTATCTATGTGAGTAACAGCCAACGGCGCTTTTGCTTATTACAACTATAGATTAGAGATTTTAAAAACAACTTAAGTCTATACCAGACGGCGAGCTCAGTTGCGGCGAGTACGACGGCGAGCATTACCAGCAAAGGGCGTGGCATTCGTCGCGCCTGGATGTTGGCCGCTGTACAAATTGTCCAGAAACTCGTGCAATGTGGCCTCACTGCAAAAACAAAACAATTGAAATTAGAATTTATTTAAAGTGATTTTTTGGGTAGCGGCCGTACGTAACACCACTAGTTGGACCGCCAGGATGATGTGCGTGCGACTGTGGCTGCTGCTGATGCGGATGTGGCTGCTGCTGTTGTTGTTGCTGCTGCTGTTGTTGCTGCTGCTGCTGCTGAGCGCCGCGCACAATGCGATACTGTACCATGTGCGAATTTGGCTCCAGATGAGACAAGGCACCCTTCTGGCAATTGGCCCACTCGGTTATATCATAGACCTTGCCATCCATTAGCGCCAAATATTTCCAGCGTAGACCCAACATGCTCGTTTCCGCCCATATGTCGCCCTGCGAAGGAAATGTGGTTAATATAAATGCCAGGTACATGTGATGACCTCCTACTCACATCCTTGGCCGAGTGACGTATCTTACAGGAGGCACATTCGCGCGCCGCATAATGAGGACGATCAGTTAGTTTGCGAGGATGCCTCTGTGCACAGGTGCTACATCTGTGGGTAATAAAATATTTGGATTTAAAGTTTAGACGTAAGCCACTTTGTGTGAATAGCTTACCTTATAGTATTGGCCGCCTCTGTCATTTTGGTTTGCAGCTGCGATAGCAAATCGTGCAGCTCCGTCCAAGCCTTTTCAGCATGCAGTGCCTCGGCAATGCTTTGGTCATAGGCAAGACGATTTTCCTGCAAGAATGGAAGTCAATAAGACTTCTCATAGAAATTGGCATCAGTATGTATTTAGAACGTACCGGTTCGCCAATTAGCTCAAATGCACGCTGCAGCACCTTGAACGCCTCCTCGGCGCCCGCCTGCTTATTCTTGTCCGGATGCACGAGAACGGCAATTTTCTTATAGTGTTTACGTATTTGCTCCTGAGGGCTATCCGGCGGCACGCCCAATATGCTGAAATATAACATTTCAATTAGCTAACTGCAGATTTTGCATGCATGTTGGGTTGGTTAATTACCTATAGGCATCCTTGCCCTTGCAATTCAGCAGCGAGTACATGGCCTCTTCGCCAGTCTGCGGCAGGCGACCTGTCTTGAAAGCCTCTGCGCTGGCCTCAGGCGGCTTGCGCTTGTAGAAGCGTCGCCAAAATGCCCAACGTGAGTTCTTCTTGAAGCGCGTATCGAAGCGACGCCAATAGTTGCGCCACCAGATGCTGGGTTTGCCCGAGTTCTGCTTTAATTCCTTGTGCAGCTGGCGTGCATACGCCACGCCCGCCACATACGCTGTGGTCAGGCGCTCGTACGCCATGCTGCAACCGAGCACGACAATGTCGTAGACCAGATAGAACAGCCAGGTGAGTAGCTTGAGCGTGTATATCCACCAGGTATGCAGAATACGCTTGGCCAGCTCGTAATTGCGATTTGAGGCGCTCGCGTGCGCCGGCGAATTGGATGAGCCGTACGCATTGCCACGATTTCGCTTCGAGGAGTACGAGTACGAACCGGAATTGGAGTTCAAATTCGCATTCGATGAGCTGGAGTAGCGCTTTGAAGATGAGGAGTTGCTATTGTTGTTGGTGTTACTGTTGCTACCGCTGCTGATGTTGTTGTGGTGGCTGTTGCCGCTGCCGGTTGTGGCAGCTGAACTATTGGAATTATTCGAATTTGCATTCGAGTAACTTGCATGCGTGTTGCCATTGTTGAGGCTGCAGCGATTGTTGTTGCTGCCCGTGTTTGTCTTGCGGTTTGAGAAATTTTGGCTGCTGCTGTTGGTGGGTGCATTGCTGTTGCTGCCAGCACTGTTGCTGTTGTTGCTGCTGCTATTGCCGGCTACCTTGCTGTCGCTGTTCTTGCTGCCAAAAGCGTTCAGATTGCTGCTGAAGATATTGGTATTTAGTTTCTGTTGTGCTGGACGCTTCCTTTCCGCATTGGGTTTAGTAGATCTGAGGGTTGGCTGCGATTGCTGTTGTTGCTGCTGTTGTAACGGCTGTTAAATATAATACTTTAATATCTATATAACAAAAGTTCTGCTTTTCGTTTACCGCTTGTTGTGGCTTCAGCTGCGCTGCTTGCTGTGCCTGGGCCTGTGCCTGCTGGCGCTTCTTGCTGCGATGTCCTGCCGCATTTCCGGCTACATCCTTGAGTTCATGCAACGGCGAGCGTTTGGCATTGTTGCGCTGCTCCCGGTTACCGTTGCCACTGCCATTGCTGCTGCCATTGTTGTTGCCATTGGCATCCTCTTTGCCTGAGCGCCGCTGCTGGACATGACCATTCTCCAGGTTGTTAACGGAGCGCGTCTCAGCGCCCGCATTGCTGCTGGCGTGTATTGTGCTTGAGCTGCGCAGCGTGCTGCCCTTGCTCAACACATCCGAGTAGGACATTGGCATGGGTTTGACCTCGGCGACAATGCGCTTCTTACCCTCTGGCAATCCCGTTACGACAATGGGCGCCTTTTTAATGGCAGTGGCTGTTAAGCCTGATGTTGCTGCTGCTGTTCTTGTTGCTGTTGTTGTTGTTGGTGCTATTGTTGCAGCTATTGTTGTTGGTGTTGGTTTAGGCTTGGCTTCTTTGATGCTGCCCAAATCAGGTGATGGTTCCACGTTCTTGGGCGGTTTTGCCTTGGTATGATACTCAACTTGGGTTTGTTGCTGTGGCTGCTGCAACTTCACGGGAGAAGGCGGCTGCGCGGGCGCTGTGGCTATTAGAGGCGTGGCCTCCGCATAGGTGGTGGCATTTTCGGGCAGCTCGCCACCAAACTGTATATAACTGCCGCCGGTTAGATTGGGCGACCAGTTGTTCACCAGATTATTGATCAATAAATTGGCGCTACCTGGTGATACGACCTCATCAACCTGATTGAACTGTGGTGGCTGCTGTTGTTGCTGTTGGTTTGCAATGTTCATCTCGGGTTTTGGCAGTAACGGATTAGTGGCAAACAGTTCATAAAGCTGCGTCTGCATCGGTGGCGTTTGCTGTGCTGTCGACGGTTGCACCTGTGTGGGATTTTGAGTCGCCTGATGATGTGGTTGATGCTGCTGCGGTTGTTGTTGTTGCTGCTGCTGGTTCATTGATGCCATATTGATATGCGAGAAATTGGCCGCCGCTTGCTGTGCGTAAAGATCACCGACCGCATTTTCCGGACAGTGATAAACCTTCAGGAAATTGCCGTGGCCAACAGGCAACACAGAGTAGGTTTCGGGTGGACCGGGTGGACCCGAGTACGGCAAGTTAAATAGGTATTCATTATAGACATGTGGCGGTGGAGCTGCCTGCGGCTGATGATGATGATGTGGTGGTGGTGGTGGTGGTGGTGGTGGTGCCGCTGCTGCTGCTGGTGGGTGGGGGTGAGGATGATGTGTGGAAAATTGAACACCCATATAGGGTGACCACATTAAAGGCCCCTGCCCCTGCTGTTGATGCAACAAATGTTGTTGTTGCTGCTGTTGTTGTTGTTGTTGCTGCTGCTGGTGTGCAAGAAAATTGGCCAACTCCGGGCTGTGAGGTGCGAAATTATGGTAGGTGGCAGCCATCGCCTCATCCTCGGCCATGCCACCCGAGCAGACGCGCTCATCCTGACGTGTCCGCGTCGCCATAGCCCGCAAAGCTGCGCCAAAAGTTTCCGTGCCAGCGCCTTTTCTCGCACTGACGCTCAGTCCTATGCGAATTTCATGCGAATGTACGTTTCGCTCGCTTGGCGCTACATTGACGGTTTAACTGCAATTCGTTTGCAAGAAACGATTGCAAACACAGTACACAAATGAAAATACGTTGCTACACTTCACTTTTTCTTCTTTTTTTTGCAATAACTTTTAACACAAATAATATATTATGCTCGCGTGTGTGAGTGTATGTGGCACTAGTGCCACTCACAATAAGCGCAAACAGGGATGCACACGCTGCGCACATATCGATTACTTGAATTGGCGAAGTTCGAATTTCGGTAAATGTTTTGAAGCGGCAGCTGTTTTGTCTAACTAGCAATAAAAAAATGCCCATTTAAACTTAAAGAAGAAGTTAATTAGTGCACTTAAGTAAAAAATGGCTAGGGAAGGCAAATGTAGTACAGTAGCTAATATTTACTGTTCAAAAATAAAGCTATATTTAAAAACAGTTGTGTGTGGCAAAATTAATTTAAATTGTTAAGATTTACAGCTATTCCTTAGCAATTTACTCTGAAAAATTACAATTGTGTTCTGCTATCATTTGTGCTGTTAATAACAGTTTGGCAAAGTGCTGCTGTGAATGTTACGAACTCGCTGAAAAATTAGTTCGTTCGAAATTGCAGCTCTGTTATAAATAGCAACACAAAATGCCTCCGCTTCAGCCAACAGTAAATGTTGTGCGCGCCGGACGTCTGACTTACATCGCTGGGTTGCGACTGCAACAGGAGCTAGCCAAACAAGATGTGTCGGATTATGGCGAATTTCGTAACTCTCTGCTACTCCTAGAGCACGAACCTGTCTACACCATTGGTATACGCACAAAGGGCTACACAGATGAGGACGAGGTTCGATTGCGTAAACTGGGCGCTGATTTCCATCGAACCGATCGTGGCGGACTGATAACATTTCACGGTCCCGGCCAATTGGTTGCCTATCCCATCATACACCTGCGTCAATTTAAGCCCAGCATACGCTGGTATGTTGGCACCCTGGAGCGGACAGTAATCGAAACCTGCCGCCAGATGGGTATACCAAATGCGACCACAACACAGGACACGGGGATTTGGGTTGGCGATCGCAAAATTTGCGCAATTGGTGTGCACGGCTCGCGTTACGTCACAACGCATGGCATTGGCCTAAATTGCTCAACAGATCTGAAATGGTTTGAGCACATTGTGCCCTGCGGGATTGAGGGCAAGGGCGTGACCTCTCTAAGTGAACAGCTGGGGCGGCACACCAGTATAGGCCAGGCTACGGAGGCGTTTTTGGACAGTTTCGCCAAGACATTCGAGTGCCAACTGCAGGAACAGACACAGGCACGAGTCACAAATTAACAAAGTCATTATATTACCTTAAATATATATTAAATTATTTAATCGAAACGCGCATTATTTAAATCACACTTTTTTGCTCGTCCGTCGACAGGCAGTTTTCCGCGCATTTCCATCTGAAGGCGACCCTGCTCCCGTAGCGCTGCCTTTCGCATGCGTCGATCCTGACGCGATTCAAGTGTGCCGTTTGTGTTAAAGTAGCGTTCTCTAAAGTCCTGAGTGGCAGAAGCAGCGATATGTGAGGAACCATCATCGAAGTTAGTCTCCTCGCTGTAGTCGATGTGCTTCTCGTAGGTGAGCAGACGTCGCGCTGTGTTGCCGGCCAACGGTTGCTCCGAGTTGGCCACCAGTCGAAGATGTGTATGCTGAGGCAGCATTGCTTCCTTGTAGTCCTCACTGAAATTGGCAATTCTGATTAAAAGCTATGATCTGCCGATATCGATATGGATACGTACCGATGAAAAGGCAGCCAGCAAACAAGGCGACCGCCCAGCTTTAAGTGTGTTGCGCCAAACTGCAGCAGATCCGCATACAGATGCTGCAGCGCATAGTGTGAGGTTGAGGGATAATGCGCCATGTTGGCCGTGCGTGTGTTCTCCTTGGGATTCAGCTTATTCTCCACCTTTTCGGTCGCCTCACGTATGCCATAAGGAGCTAAAAGTAAACAAGTTTATCAGCTTTATCAGTTATTGTTGTTGCCTAACTACCTACGATCGGTGATAATGCTGTCGAAGGTAATGCGTTTGTGCCAGAGCGGATTCGAGAAGTCTGCAACCAGCACATCCATATAGCGATCCGCACAACCGTATTGCTGCAGGTTGGCCCGTATGCTCTCGTCTTTATCCCGCACCTTCTGAGTGATGCGACTGGGCCTGCATCGCGCGTGCACCATCATAAAGTCGATGTCAGCGCCCAGTACATAGCCACCGAATTTTGCGGCACTCACCAACAGCGAGCCAGTACCAACGAACGGATCAAACACCAGGTCTCCATCACGCACCATCGCCTGGTTAGCCATAAGGAGACTTAGCTGGGCATCCATGCTCGTGTTGCCAATAAACTTTCGCTGTTTCAGAGAGAGCTGCTGTATTAAGTGACGCTGGCCCTGGGCCAGCATGCGTCCAAAGATAATGTCATCGGGAGCGGCAGGCACAGCGGTGGGATCCAGGCCCCAGAACTCCAAATACCACCATTCAACTTGTGGATTCTTCAGGTTAACAGCTCCTTCGATTGGCAAATAATCCATGGTCTCGATCTTTTCCACCTTTTCGCGCTGGCTGAAGTGCTTGTTGTACGTCTCCACCGTTATCTTGAAGCTTTGCGCTTTAAAATACTGCTTCACCGCTTCTTGATGCAAGTTCACGTGAGCTTGTAATCTCGCATGGTAATCCGGCAGTGTGTGGGCGTGCGAATAGAGCTCGATGATGGAGCGGAGTGCAATCGACCGGGATGCATACTTAAGCGCTGTTTCATCGTTGGGAAATTCCACCAGCCAAAATGGTTTCTAGAATATGTTTTTAATAAATATACATACATACATATGTAAAAATTCAGGAGTAGGCTTTGTTATTTACCAAACGGTGTTCCGACAAATTTCGAAACTGTAAGTTAAATAACTTAACAAGTGACTCGAACTCTGCGACACGAAAATCAACGTGCTCCTGGGCAAACCAAAGTACATATTTTTTCCATAACTTTGTCATCTTCTAAATTGTAAATATAAATATGAGCATGTGCATTTGTTGTTTTTACTTTATTTAGCTGTCAAAATATCGATATATTTGTGCACGATCTATCGATTAGGCGCATAGCGTGCAACTCTGTCAAACGTCAACTCGGTCATTTTGCATAAATTTCGGAGGCACACGTAGGCGAGCTGAAGATTTTTATAAATTTTCTGCTACAGCAAGCCTCATAGCTGTCCAAAAATAGTGAGAAAAGCAAGTTAAAGTGTCAGTACGTTATTTTGTGATTAACTTAAAATGGCACGTTACACTCAGCGTCCGGAAAATGCTCTCAAACGAGCCAATGGTAAGTTGAATGAAAATTTTCCATGCGGCAGCGAAATAGCTGACCAAAGAGAAATGTCAAAAGTGACAACCGCACAATTCGTGTACTATTGTGAATGCCAATTGAAACCCGCTTGTTTGTTTTCTCCTTCTATTGTGAAGAATTTATTGAGGTGGGAAAACCCTTGCGTGCTCTGGACACGTTGCAGGAGGTTTTCCGCAACAAGAGGTGGAACTATGCCTACTCGGAAACGGTCATTGAGCCGCTCATGTTTAAGTACCTGTACTTGTGTGTGGAGCTCAAGAAGTCGCATATCGCCAAGGAGGGTCTGTTCCAGTACCGGAACATGTTCCAGCTGGTCAATGTAAACTCGCTGGAAAATGTAATACGCGGCTACTTAAAAATGGCCGAGGAGCATACGGAGGCGGCCCAAGCGCAATCGTCGGCTGCCGTTGCCGTGCTGGAACTGGATGATCTGGACAACATTGCGACACCGGAAAGCATTCTGATGAGCGCTGTTTGCGGTGAAGATGCCCAGGATCGTTCCGATCGCACCATTTTGTTACCCTGGGTGAAGTTTCTATGGGAATCGTATTGCCAGTGCCTGGAGCTACTGCGCGTCAACACGCATTGTGAGGCACTGTATCACGATATTGCACGCATGGCCTTCCAGTTTTGCTTGAAGTACAATCGCAAGAGCGAGTTCAGGCGCTTGTGCGACAAGTTGCGCAAGCATCTCGAGGACATCTGCAAGAGCAGCAATCAAACGACGGGCGTTTCCATTAACAAGGTCGAAACCCAGCAGCTGTGCCTGGACACTAGGCTCTATCTTTTGGATTCAGCAATACATATGGAACTATGGCAGGAGGCTTATAAGGCAATTGAGGACATTCACGGCCTAATGGCCATGTCTAAGAAGACACCGGTCCCCAAAACAATGGCCAATTACTACCAGAAGTTGGCCATGGTCTTCAGCAAGGCCGGCAATCAGCTCTTCCATGCGGCCGCTTTGCTGAAACTGTTCCAGTTGACGCGCGAGCTCAAGAAAAATTTGACCAAGGACGATTTACAACGCATGGCTGCTCATGTGCTGCTGGCCACGCTCTCTATACCATTACCGTCGGCGCACCCGGAATTTGACCGCTTTATCGAGGCAGACAAGAGCCCTCTGGAGAAGGCACAAAAGTTGGCTGTGCTGCTGGGCTTGCCCCAACCGCCCACACGTGTCTCCCTTATTCGTGAAGTTGTAAGTTTTGAAGGAAATATAAAATGTTGTAGTTTTTACTAATCCATTTGCTCTTTAGGTGCGCTTGAATGTGCCGAATCTGGTGTCGGAAGAATTCCGCAACTTGTACAACTGGCTTGAGGTGGACTTCAATCCACTGAACCTTTGTAAGCGCATTCAATCCATCGTAGATACCATCGAGAGCAGCCAGACGGAGAACATCCTTCTCACGCCATACATTCAATCGCTGAAGGATGTAACTATAATGCGTCTGATCCGTCAAATCTCGCAGGTCTATGAGAGCATTGAGTTCAAGCGGTTGCTTGAGCTGGCTCCCTTCTGCAACATCTTCGAGATGGAAAAGCTACTGGTCGAGTCAGTGCGTCACAATGACATGCAGATACGCATCGATCACCAGCGCAATAGCATTTTCTTTGGAACCGATCTAACCGAGAGCCAGCGCGAATACCGTCCCGATGGACCGATGCTACAGTCGATGCCCTCGGAGCAGATACGCTCTCAACTTGTCAACATGTCGACCGTATTGACGCGGGCCGTGTCCGTTGTGTATCCAAATCGGGAGCGTGATCAACGTGCCAAGTTGCGTACCCAGATGGTGCAGCACTATCACGAAATCAAGGATCGCGAGCATCAGCGCATTCTGCAGCGCCAGAAGATCATTGAGGATCGCAAAGAGTTCATTGAGAAGCAGAATAACGCGCGCGAGGAGGAGGAGGCACGTCGTCACGAGGAGGAGTCGCGTAAAGCAAAACTTGCCGAGCAGAAGCGACTGGAACAGGAGCAGGAGGAGCGAGAACGCAAGCGTCACGAAAACGAAATCCAAGCCATCAAGGAGAAGAGCCTCAAGGAAAAGGTGCAGCAAATATCGCAGACTGCGCACGGCAAGAAAATGCTTTCCAAGCTGGACGAGGAGGGCATCAAAAAACTGGATGCCGAGCAAATTGCCATGCGAGAGAGCGAGGAGTTGCAGCGCGAGCGTAAGGAGCTGCAGTCGAAGCTCAAGTCGCAGGAGAAGAAAATTGATTACTTTGAGCGTGCCAAGCGTCTGGAGGAGATTCCACTCTTTGAGAAGTACCTGGCTGAGAAGAACGTCAAGGATAAGGAATTCTGGGAGGCCACCGAACAAACTCGCATTGAGAATGCCATTGCCGAACGAAAAGATGCTGTCAGCCAGCAAGATCGTCTTAAGCGCATGTATCCCGATCGCGATGAGTTCCTCGAGGCCCTCAAGAAGGAGCGCGCCTCGCTTTACGTGGAGAAACTCAAGAAGTTTGACATTGCTCTCGCCGAAGAGCGCAAAAAGCGTCTGGCCGATCGCGTTGTGCGTCGTCGTGAGGAACGCCGCCAGGCATACTTGCGCGCCAAGGAGGAGGAGCGCTTCCGCAAGGAGGAAGAAATTCGCCATGCTCGCGAGGCTGAAGAGCGCGCCGCAGCCGAGGCTCGTCGCTTGGAGCGCGAAGCCGAGGACGAGAAGCGTCGCCAACAGTACGAAAAGCAACGTGCCAAGGAGGAGGAGGCCGAGCGCAAGATCCAAGAAGATCGTGAACGCCTCGCCCGCGAAGTTGCTGTCGAGCGTGAGCGCAGCGAAAAGGAGCGTGATGTTTGGCGTCCTCGAGCAGGCGACCGGGCTGAACGACCAAGCGCCGCACCAGCTGGTGGTGCTAGCGAGTGGCGTCGCAATGCTCCTCCCACTGATCGCAATGAACGCAACGATCGCAACGATCGCAGTGATCGCAATGATCGTAATGATCGTATTGATCGCAATGATCGCAACGAGCGCCCTGAACGTGCAGAGCGCAAGGATAACGATGGGGGTGCTGATTCGTCTTGGCGTGTGCGCCGCGAGCCGGAATCTCAGCGTGGACCTGGCACTGATCGTGGTGAACGTGCTGATCGTACTGAGCGTGGTGGCGGCGCTCCATCTGGACGCGATGACAAGTGGCGTCGTGGTGGTGATCGATCCGATCGACTTGGCGGTGACCGTGACCGTGACTCATTCCGCCGTAACGATGGTCCGCGCCGTGATGACGGCCCACGCCGTGACGACGGTCCACGCCGTGACGATGATCGCGGTGGCTTCCGTCGTGACGACCAGCCACAACGTGAAACAGGCAGCAATTGGCGTGATTCGCCCCGTCAAAACGACCGCGATAATCGTCGTCCGGTCGGCGAGAGACGTGACGGACGTGATGGACGCGCTGCTGGCGCTGGACCCAAGGATGGCGGTGGTGCCGGTGGTGGTGGCGGTGGTAATTGGCGCACTGCTCCGTCCTCACGTGATGAGAAACCGGCTCCCAAGCGAGAACAACAACAGGACAAGGGTGAGTTATTGTTTTTCAATAAACCAATACAATCAATATATAATTCACATTTTATCTCGTTCTTTGTGCAGAAAATAAGGCCGGCGATGATGGCGAATGGACTAGCGTTAAGCGGCGTTAATAATTTAAATATATTTCTTTCGCATTGTCGAAGAAACACAGCAGATCAACCTGTAACCATTTTTTTATAACTAATATATGTATACATAACGTATTGTAACTGAACCCGAAATATGCGCTAATCCTCCAAAAACAATGTTTTTGCTTTGGGAGCACATTTTAAAGCAAGCTTCGCCCCAAAGCCTTATCAAGACAAGTCCTTTCAAAAAATATATATACAAATAATTGCATGTCAGCAGTTCGACCGTGCTTCTCTGTTTAGCTGCTGATTTGAAGTTCACACTAATAAATCTGATGAGAAACAATTTTTTAAAAGTTATTTAATTTATAATATGTATACAAAACAGAATATTAATGTTGGATGCAGAGTAGATCAAAAGTAGTTCACGTGTAGATCAATGCACCTAAAACTGTAACACAAAGCAACGATCTTAGCTCGAAGTCAATGAATGCTTCGTTGGCTTAAAATAAAGAAGTGCATTAGGAAATCAACAAAACAAACTTTTACAAAGCTTTTTTATGAAATATATTTAGCACCCTCCGATCTTTACAGTTGCTATGTTTATAAAACCCTGAAACTCTTCAGAGTAATCCGGGATTAACAGCTTTGCTCTATTAAGAAGCTGTTGTTTATGTCCCTGTTAAAATTCTGTTAAATTCAAATACTTAGTTTCAGTCTTGCGGTGTTAGGCAATTATTAAGTTATTAATTAGTAATAATACAAACAACATTTTGAATTTTTCATGTTTTATCGGCATTTTCACCGACATTTTGTTTATAGCTACTGTTAATAACAGTTTACATTATGGTAACGAATATGTCGCTGTTCCCAAAACAGCTGTAAAAAAAAACCGCGACACGGTCACACTCAACACATTGTGAGATTATTCCCCGCGGTTCGCGTCCACGTGAACATATTTTGGCAATGTGATTCATAAAGTTATTAGATAAAAATAGATTAAAACTAGTGTGGTGTTTACTTAAAACATAAAACTAATAAATACTGCAAAAATAAAATTTATATTTAAGCAATTAAATAATTCAAACTTTGTGCGTTGGCGTTGCAGACGCGGCGCTCAACATGTGAGGTTAAAGCAGATAAACAGACAAACGGCAACAGAAATTAAAGACAACTTAATAAAGTAATTAACTTACAAATTAAAACCGACTATATAGAACAACATTTTTTAAAGGTAATCATATTGCTGTTACAATTCAAACACTAAACCCTTATGGACAGGTGCTACTCCTCCCGCCAGCAAGTGCAAATGATATTTAAGCTATTATAAAAATATTTTTTATTATTATAATTCGCATGTAACTGTGGGCGATGTCCGGTGTCTCTCATTTCGTCGCCTGTCTCCTGCCACTTATTTACCATGAAAACAGCTTTCTAAACAAAACGTGTTTGTGTGTGTGTGTGAAATGTGATAGTAAAGTTTAACAAAAAAACTGTATAGATTGTTTTTACACACACAAATATGTTCAAAGCAAAAAGCACATGGTGCGGCGGCGGTACTCACACACACGTGGTCGCGCCTTTGCCGTTTTGTGTGTGTGTGTATCTGCGTGTGCATATATGTATCTACATGTTTGTGTGCTGTCCGGTGTTTGTTGTTATTGTTATTTTATTTAAGTGCTGCCAGCAAGTTAGTTTTCGTTTTTTATGATTTTACCCATCTACGAGAATAAGATATATGCAAATTGTGATTGCTTTCAAGTTTTAAATATGTGTTGTTACTATATAAATGTTAAAGCGGCATTTGCAATGCGGCTTGTCCAGGGTGGGAGGAAACAACAACAACAGCATGTTGCTCGCGCAAAACGTGCCACGCTGCTTTTTGTCGTTTCCTTTTTGTGCTACGATTCGGTGCATTTTAAGCGTTGCCAACTTGTTGAACTGTGCGCGCCAAATTGAATAGTTATCGATTTCGTTCCTGTTGCACGTGGATAAATGTGAACAAAAATATTTATATTTTGTTAACACAATATATATATATATATATAAATTATATATATATATATAAATTGAAGTTTGCATTTGGTAAATACATGTATTTCATGGAATATATTAAGATTTCTATTTGCATGCCCATATGGTATATTCCATATTCCATAAAAGTAAATATAACTGTGCAATATTCATAGTGACATCAACGGTAGTTAAATATTTAAGTATATTTGCTTGGACCCTTCAAGCGCCTTTTCCGGCAGGTTGCCAAAATGCTGTGCTTATCCCGCATTCGCTGAAGTATCTCAACGCGATTCTTCTCAAGATCCGCAAGTTGCTGCTCCAATTTATCTGTCACGCCCGGCTCGAGCAGTACATATTTCGGGATATCCACGTTTTTCTCTGCCAAACTGGTCAGTTGTTTGCCCAATTGCGTTGTGCTTCCAGTCAAGATCAGGTACCCCGTATTGCCAATCATCTTTGGTGGTTGCATAGCTGCCGGCTCCACCGAAAGCTGCTGAATGGCGCTTGATAAATCGACTTTGGGTTGGCTTAAAATATTTTCTGTTTTTCTTGTTGTTTCATTTATTATAGGAGCAGCGGGAGCTGCTTTAGTTCCAACAACGGATGTAAGTTTTGGGAACATTGTATCTGATATCTTTGCTATTTTTGTCTGAACAGCTTGAACAGAAGATTTAAACTGAATCGCTGGGTTGTCTTTATTTGCCTTTGCATTATTCGTTTTCAACAATTGTTCTTCCTTCATCGGCTTGTTGCGCTTTCGTTTGTTGATCTGCTTAATTTTCTGAATCACATCCTTCTCCAGCATCTTTTCCTTTTTCTCCAGCCTCTGAATAATACGTCGTCTGGTGACGACCGACGGCACCTGCACTTTACAGTCTTCACAATTAGCCTCTCCCAGTTCCGTTTTCTGAATATTATTGCGTCCAGGCGAGACGGTGCGCAAATGGTTTGGCAGACGTCTGTTGGAATTCTTGCACACTTTCCTGTCGTTGGCGCGTGTTTTGCCCGCGAACAGTTGATTCAATACCACTTTGCAAAACTCACAGTTGCACGCTTTGTTCGCTTTGTTATCACTGCCCGGCGGCCCATTGAGTGCAGTCTTCACGGTCTCATCTAGTTGGGCGCCAGATAAATTGATGGGCTCGGCATTTGTTGCTGGCGGCGCTTTATAGTTCATTTTCTTGTTAAACACTTTCGAGAGCTTCTGAATTTTGGTAAATGTCGCAACTGCGCGTCGTGTTAAGGACTTACTGAACGAGCTCTGCTCATTGGACGGTGGGTTTGGCAGCAATGCCGCCTGCGTGCAGCCTCCAACCTTTTTCTTAATGTTCTCATCGACAAGCAAATCAAATACCTTCTTATCCGACTGTGTTGTCTTGTCCTTAACGATAACTGTGACTGTGGTCTTACCGTCCGGATTTAGCTGGGCCTCTTCGGACACCTGTTGTTGTTGTTGCAACGGCTGCTGTTGGGCGGATTTTGTGCCGGAAGCTTTCGCAACTGGCTGTTCACTGGTGGGTTTCGTCTTTGGCCTGACACCACTGCAAGATGGCTTGACTTTAAGCGTATTTGGTGCAGGTGCAGTCGCCGCATTTCCGCTCTGGGCATCCGTCGCATTGCGCGCATTCGTCTCTGATTGGCGCTTTGCCTCTGCCGCCTTGCGCTGACGTCGGGTAATCACTTTCTTGGGCATTGCACACTTTTTAAAATTTAGATAAATATTTGGAATTCGGTAATGCTTTTAATGCTTGGTTTTCGATTGATTTTTTGATTAAAGCTTGACGTTTCTCGAATAAAATGCGGAACGTCAACTAAGTGAAAAAAAGGCTAGCTTACTTTGTCATCGAGTCCTATTGCTATCGTGAAAACGCTTGAACACTTATATATGTATTAGAGGTGAATCCAAAATACAAAATCTAGGGATTAAAAAATTAATTTCTAATATTATTTCGTTAACTTTAGAAAATTTGGGGTGCTTTGTGGTTTCTTGCTTTAAGAGATTTTTATGCGAGAGTGAAATAATTTTGCCACAAGTCGCGTAATATTAATATTTTTATTAAAATCTGATTTAATCAATCCACCTATTTATTTACAATTGCAGATATTTTTGTATGAACTCATATATTATGGATTCACGTATGCTAAATGTGTTTCACGAGGATCCTTTCGAGGGGAACTTTGTGAAATATGATCCTGAACCAAACTTTTGGTCAGCCAATGATGAGTACGTGTTTGCAATTGTATTGAAATTCCTCAATAACTGAGATTTATCTTTTAAACCACAAATAGCTTGCAGCTAACGGATACGTTGAATGGCATTCTGCCAATAGCGCCCACAGATGAATCGCTGCTCAGTCAAAATGAGGCGGATGAGCAACTGCAAAACAGAAAAAACTTGGTAAGGTCTAACAAAATCATTGCGGCTAAGCACTTCAATTAATTGTTAATCAAATTCTCACAGCTCATCTACAGCGATTTTGTGGATCAGCAACTGAGCGACGATGCAAACGTGCTCAATGGTCAGGTGTACAGGGCCATCACGGACTGCGATGCCGAAACGTCCTTTGAGCAGCAGCGTCAGCTTAGCGCACTGATTGATTCCGATGACGACGTAAATGGTCGTGGTCTGGTCAATGATGATGGACAAAGCCAGTGCAGTAATTCCACATTTCGCACGCGCACCGACAGCTCGTCCATAGGGGATTATGAGTCTCACTCCAGCGACTACGATGAGATTGATGAGAGTATGCTGCCTGTGGATGCGTTTGCATTACAAGAGGAACGCAAGAAGCGTACACTGAGCACAAACACAATCTGCTCTGAAGCAGATGCGCTGGGACTGAACATTGATGTAAATAACTTTGATTTGGCTGAATTCATCACCAAAGATGACTTTGCCGATAACATGAATGCAATGCGTTCAAAGAATGCCAGTCATGTCAAAACTCTGGCACCTGTGGCAGCAATTCCAATAGAAGTTCAAACAGCTTTAGCCAAACAAAATAAACCGCAACCCGTTGCTGTCAAGAGGACAGCCGCAGTGTTGCCCAAGCCCTTGATAATATCATCGAAGAGGCGTGATTCCGATTACGACTCGGATTCAATAATCGATGTAGAGACCGTCGATGTGGATGAGTCCATGGTGGCAGCCAGACAAATTGAGGCGTCCGCACCCTCGGATGATTTGTGCTATGTGGACAATGTGAAGGCCGATCCATCCTGGTGTCCCAAGCAGACCAAGCGCGTAGTTTCCGCTGAGGTGAGTACGAACAGGTGTGCGATAAACAGTTTGAAGCATGTTACTCATTCTTCAAATGGTGTCTCCACATAGCACAAGGCAGCGCCGGCAAGCAATCAAATCGCTGCCAAGACAACGGGCGTTGTAGTTCCTCCAGCAGCAGCTGCAAGCACAGCAAAGCCAAAGGCCAGTAACAATATTTGTCTGGTGCCCAACAAAAAACAATGTGACTTTCTCAAGCGTAAAGTTGGCGCCAAGGCAGCTGGAACAGTCGCAAGCCACAAGTCCAAGGTGTTGGCCAAGAAAATTCAAGAGGCTACCAAATCCACAGCGGGCAAACAGCACTCCTTGGCCAAGCCAACGGAGTCGCAGCCCATAAGCACAGGCCTGGGTCTGGGCGGCAAGAATTTGGCGCTGCTTAAGCATGAGCGTGACGCGGCCGAGCGTGACGCCTCCTCACTTAAAATTGCTGCTGCAGAGACGCCTGCGCCCAAGCGCAAACTCAACTTGGAAGAGTACAAACAGCGACGCTGTGGTGCAGTTGTTAATAACCTCAAAGGGTTGCCAGCGCCGGCGTCTGTGGCTGTCAAGCAGGCCAAAGTAGAGCCAGCACCTGTTCAAAAATCGCAACAATCGCCACACAAGGCAGCTATCAGCAACATTGTGAACATTCTAAAGTGTCCGCCGAGCCAGGCAGCAGTTGCCACGGATCCCATTACCGTTGCCAAGAACAAAGTGCTGCGCATGCTGGAGCTGAAGCGGGCACAGCAGCTCAAGATCATCGATTCGCGAGTGACGGCTAAGGTGCCAAGGGTGACGAAGCTGCCACCGCTCAAGGATATTGTTAAGGACACGTACTGCATGGAGAGTGAGCCAGAGACGGAGCCAGCGGCGGTACAGGTCGCGACCAGCAGCAAGCTGCAGACGGACTATGAGGAGATTATCATTGTTTCGGTTAGCTGTAACACGGACATTACGATACCGCCGCAACAGGCAAGCGTTGCGCTGAGGAACAACAGGACAACGACACCCTCGTCGCGGTCACTGCTCAAGTCCTCTGTGCTGTTATACAACATCTCCAACGGCAGCGATGCTAGCAAGGACATGACCAACTCACTGATAGCCAGCATACAGAGTGAGGTGGTCAAGCAAACGAATTGCGTGGCACTGACCGCATCCACAATGACGGCGACGGCAGCAGTAGATAAGAATGCACAGCATGGCGAGGATATGGTCATTATGCATCTGGCAAAGAATCGCGTACGCAAGAAGATGGTCAGCATGGGCACACAAACTGAACTGCAACCCGAATTTCCATTGCTGACGCTGCCCACGACACGCCAATCGCGTGAACGGAAGCGTCGCGCCTATCGCAACCGTGACCTCGATGGTTCCGCATCGAATGTCTCCAGCTGCAGCTCGTCCTCATCCTCGTCCTCGGCTTGCAGCAGCCTCGCCTCATATCGTTCACGGTCCAATTCCAATTCAACGGAACGTTTGCGTCACTTGGATGCAACAGCTGCGTGTGGCAGCAGTATTGGCGGTGGTGGCTACTCCTCGCGCAGCACACGTCGCCATCGTAGCTCGGTTAGTTCCTCATCCTACTCGGAGGCGGGCAAATACGAACGCCAGCAGCGCCAACGACGCACAAGCTACAACAAGCGCCGTTCGAAAAATCAGACACATAATAATTGCTCCACCTCGGGCTCAGAGTACAGCGACCGGGAGCGAAGTCGCAGTCCGCACAGACGCTCGCGTTCGCGCTCCAAATCTGCCACACGCTATGGCAACAATAATAACAACAGACGTGGATATGTTGATCGTAATGTATCACAGCCGGCTGTGGAGGAGCGTCGCATTGTTTACGTGGGCCGCATTGAGCCGGATACCACCAAGGAGCTGCTGCGTCGCAAATTTTTGCCCTATGGCAGCATTAAACAAATCACCATACACTACAAGGAGAACGGGTAAGTTGGCAAGCTAATCACATCAAGAGAATTCGAATTTAATTTCTTGTAATTGAACAGCATGAAGTATGGCTTTGTGACATTTGAACGTGCACAGGACGCCTTCACGGCAATCGACACGAGCGCCAGAGATGCGCAAATCAACATGTACGATATAAGTTTTGGCGGGCGCCGCGCATTCTGCCGCGCCTCCTACGCGGATTTGGGTGAGTTCACATGGAGCTTAAATATTTAACCTTAAATAATTCACTTATTTACATCTACAGACAATGCAGGCATCAACAACTACCATTCGTATGTGTTTCCCAAGGCAGCGCCAGCTGCACCACAACCGGAGGATTCCTTTGAGGCTCTTCTGCTGAAAGTAAAGGCAAAATTAAATGCAGGCAAGCCTGCAACTGTTCAATCCACAACGTCGACAGAAACGGAAGCAGCAACAGCGACAGCATCACCTCAAACTTTGGATTGCAACAGCAAAAACAACGATGCGCTCATTAGTCAAATTTGACATCTTTACTGTAATTTGCAAATGGATTTACTTTTAGTTTTATGATTTGCCAGCAAACAGTTTTTCATACTTTCAACATAGTATCCCCCACATACTTTATATATATATATATATGTATGAAGTTTTTAACTATTCAACCGAAAGCCTGATTATCATTCATAACTAACCTTTCATTATTTATTATAAATAAGTTGACAATAGCATTGCAAACCCCTTGAGCCCCGCTCCGCACCGCTCGCACTGGGATAATTCATGAATTTGATAAAAGCGGCGAGTGGGCGGGCTTACAATCTACAGCGAATTGATAAAAATATGGAAATTATTAAATTGAATTGTGATAACCGCGTAATGCATTCAAAGTCATTGATTGCATGTAATTAATATTGTAAAAAAAAGATAAGAATGTTTTATAACAATAGAATGAAAACTGAAGTTTATAGCCATAAAGTAACAACCGAAACACAAACGGACAGCAAATAGTAAAAATACTTACAACATGCAACATCTATAGGGAATATACAAATGATATACAATGTATTAACTGTATAGTACTACATATATAAAGAGAGAGCAAGGCACGCGCATGCTGCATGCGACGGTCACAAATTAAACTGTTGATAACTAAACTTTGATATTAGTTTGTAAAAGGAATATTTTGTACGTACGTAATTTTAATTTTCTGGATATGATTTTTTTTTGTATAGCAATGAACCAATCTATCAACCTACAAACAAAATAAAAGCTGCGTTGAATTTAAAATCATCCTGTGTAATTGCATGAACAGGACTGGTAAATACAACAAGAGCAGCAACAAAGAAAACAAGAAAATTCAATATTCATAATTTAGCTTACATTGCTTATTTTTGTATAAACTAGAAACAGTTAACTCACACAAACCTTTTTCAAAATCTGCCCTGATAAGCCAGCCGATACAGGTCTCTTATCATTAATTACCTCCTTTTGAACTATCTCTTAGTCAATTGCACCTCGTCATGCAGAGGCAATTACTTATTTTTGTTAAGCGTAATGCAAAATTTCTAAAAATATGAAAAAAGAACTGTTTCCATTTTAGTTAAATCAACTATGTAATTGGCGGAAACAAATTTTGTTTAAGTTTTTTGTACTACTCTTTTGGATAATTTAATAAATGCGCTAGTTGCAGCGAATTGAAATAGAAACTGTTTACGTTTTTAAATGAGCTTAAATAAAACTAAAAAAACTGGAGCAGGCCAGAAAATTCTATATTTAACTGATCTAATGCGCTCTTTCAGATACAAAAACTAATACGATTATTTTTTTCAAAATCCCATATGCGGATTATGTAAACGCCGTGTGAGCCATGTTCTCCGTAACAGCTCAATTGCTTGCAGATATTCGGAGAATTGTCTCGCAACTTGCAGTACCTGTGTCATATTTGTGTATTTGAACATATTTTTTTGCAGAATAATGCTTCGTTTACTTGGAAAAGGACTGCGCTGAGCTCTGCCGTTGGCTGCTGGTTATCAAGCCAATTTTCTAGACCAAATGCAACTCCAACTAAAATTAACAAGGTCATAAATATTTATATATATTTATGTACGCACTTATGGTATATCAGGTTGCTCTTTGAAGTTGATTTTACGTTTTATTGGCTTGTACTCAATTTATTTTTTTTCTACATGGTTGAATTTAAAAAGATTTTATTTTTGAGATGCCATTGATATTTATAACCGGGCTAAACCACTGTCATCTCCTGTCAAATTGCATTGGCTTTCCCAAGGCAATTTGCCTTATTAAAGATATCAGATTATATTGCTATCAATAATACTTATATTCATATATACATAAACACACTTCAATGCTTCATTTATTTTCTCAGTCCCCATTGCGCCTAGAGACTCGCATTCATTTTGCGGGTATTTGTTCCCAGTCAACAGTCGCAGCTAAAATCGATAAATAAAAAATAATAAAAAAGATACAACAGGAACAAAATCATATTCAGTCGAGCAAAGGATACATCAACAAAATGGCAACTGTTGTTGGCGCCATTTACCGACGCTGAACGCCCAACGCCCATCGCAAAATTTCCATATTTAATTTGAAATGTCAAAAAAATCAGAACTTTTTGCCCCTAGACCATATTATGCCAACGCCCAGTCGCCTTGAATATGCGTCTTTAAACAAGGACGCTAATGGTTTTAATTCGAATACTCAGCTTGGACTTATGAGTGCTTTGTATCCCAACTGGGTTGGCAATGAGAGCAGGTGAGTGAGTACGTTTCGGTTTAATTATCTTTGTAAAGTACATACTATATAATGTACAGTTTAAGTAATTAATTTACTTCTGAAAATGTTTCTGTACCTGCCAAAGAAGTAATCGGTAAAGAATGAGTTGAAAGAGAATTTTTTGTTGTCTGATATATGGGCATATAAGCTTTGGCGCCCCAAAAAGGAATTACTTTTTTTCTCTGTGGCCAGACTCGTTGTGCAATCGATGATGCTCATGTGCTTGCCACATTTGAACTCAAGTCATGTGGCATTGACAGTGGCAGCCATCAAAATGCACAAGATGTGACTCCATTCCCACCCTTAACAACCTGACAGTTGGCCCTGCCGTTGTCGCTATTAACGTCATTTCTGTCTCGTGTGCATATTTACGTGCCTTTTGTCTTCTGCCGTTCTGCCAGTTGGCCAAGTTCAGCCGACGGAAAAGAACCTGAAATTAGGGTTGGGTGAGTAATGAATGAAACGCTAGACAGCTATTAATGCGTTGAAATTAAAAGTACAAGTATATGTATTTGTCAGCAGGTCTAGATGAGTTTTTTAAGTAACTCAGTTTTTCACAGATGTAAGCTCGAATCTCAGGCAGGGTCTGTTTTATTTAAACTTAAAAGACGCTTTTCATGATAGAAACATTCTCTTTAATGGCTGTCGAGCCGAGTCAACAGGTAGTTCACCTGACAATAACTTCAAAGGCTTGAAAAAAACATACATTTAGCTGCACCCACCTGCTGCTTGGCACACACAGGGAAAAAAGTCAGAAGAGGCACTCAGGCACAGTGAAGCCATGCGACCGCGCGTACTTACTGATACGGACCTCAAAGCATTTAGTCCTTGCTACTCTCTACAGCTCTGCTTTGGCTTTTATCGTGGTTGGTATGTTTTAGTCTGACTATGGCTACCTTTTTTGGCCTTTGAAAACACTACTCGTGTGCGGATTGATACATCCTGGCACTGGCTGCCTGAAAGCATTCAAATATCATATGTTATTATTGTTGGATTTAAATAAAGAAGGAATACAGAGACAAGACTTTAGAAAAATGTAATCAAAGCTAAAAATTTATACAAATTTGTTAAGCACTTCATAATCTGCCTCGAATGTACCTTTGCAGGGCATCTACAGGTAATGTTGATGTTACACGATTAAGGCCACGTTAAAGGCTCCGGTTGCCATGGAAAGGATTTTTGTATTTACCCCGCAATTAAACGGGGCGTGTCGACTTTTGCGCTATTTGGCTTGATGTCAACTAATGACCGCGTCAACAAAACAAACAAAAACGTTTAACACACGCAGGGAAAGAACCCAGAATGTTATTTTTAAAACCAACAACAAACGTTGTATATGTTTACTATCCCAATTTAGTTTGTTTTTTTTTTCTCTGAGTGTAAAGTTATATTTGTGATTTCTAGTGAACCAATTTTAAATACGCATTTTATGTGCATTTCCTTCATAATCTACATTTATGATGTTTTTACTAATAACAATGACACCCACGGAAAGACTTAAAATCGCACTAGCGATGTCATGGTATTATATTTTAATTAAAAAAACATTCACCATTGAAATCTGCGCCGATGCCGACTCTAATAATTGGCATTTCAATTGTGCATTCGTCTAGGGTACACGGTACGTATACGCAATGAAAATAAATGCTGGTAACCGTATGTGGATGTTGTGCCAGTTCAAAAACAAATTAATTGCATTTGTATTGTGTTTCAGGTGAACAATAAACAAACAATGCCAACGCCAAAACCAACAGGAATCCCAGAAGTGGGCCCAGGTGTCAAAGAAAAGTTTCCCCACCTGCTGCGTCTTTGATGCACTATATATATTTTACACAGTAGAGGTTTCAACTGAACGATAAACTGGGATTCTTAAATGATTGAAAATTGTTAAAAATAGTTTTTTTTGTTTGTGCATCAGATGAACAATCTTCAAAACCAATTCCACTTTAAATGGTTAACAGAGTATTCGTATGCAGCAATAAATATTTAATTGGACCCTTGGCTGGCCCCATTAATTGAATTTGTGCCAGTAAATTGAATTGAGGCGTGCTGCCATTTAAACCTATTTATTTACAGATATTGATCAATAAACAAAAACGTGTAAATAAAATCCAATGTCGTTTGCCATGAAAAAACAATTGAAATAAAGTTGTGTGTAATTGCAGAGCTCAAGTGCACGATAAGAGACGCAACATGAACTTTGTATAAAAGGATTTCCTTCCTGGCAACGCAAGCAGGAAACTAAAGCAAAATACACACGATAAAAATCGTAAATCGTTGGTTGAAAGAAGGTGAGAGGGTGTGCATGACTTAAGTAGTATGATATTAAAATTATTTTAAAATAAGAAAATTAAATTTAATTTAATATAAAAAAAGTTTATTTAATTTTAATTAATTTTAATAAACAAACATTTGCTTGTCAGTCTCCCGCCGACCATTTTATTTGGCCATTTACAGGGTATTAAGCAATTAGAGCCTGTTGCCTGTCAGTGTTTTTCCGGCTATTACAACTGCTGTAGCTTGAGACGCTGAGCTTTACATTGGGCGTCCAAAACTTGTGTCCCACTCCCCACAGCCTTTCACTGCCACCGCCACCTGCGTGGCCCCCATTGAAGCCGCTCTTTTGCCTGGTTAAGCGCCTGCGCGTTCTCACGGCCAACGGCTTCAACTGCCAACTGTGTGGTACTCTGTTTTCAGGATGCTTTCAGTTCGGTTTGGAACATTCAACGTGGTGGTGCTCAGTGCAACAACGTCTCAGCTCTGCTGGCCAAACACGTTACCAAAAAAGACGCCAACACGACTATTAAAGTGTGTGTGTGCGAGTGTGTGTGTGTGCGAGTGTGTTAGACTCTGGCGCCAGCCAGCAATGTGCAAATAAATATCACTTACACACATAAACAACCCAGCCCGAGCCGGGGGACTTGAGACATCTTCTGGCGCCGGTCTCCATGTTAAAGTAAATGCACAGTTCCAACTTTTTCTGAATGTAATAAGCAACGTGAGTACAAGCACAAGCAAAAGTATGAGTATGAGCGTGAGTACGAGTATGAATAGTGTGAGAACAAGTGTATGAGTGTTAGCATGAGATTGAGTGCGGGCGTGTTTGAGCGTGTATAAGGGCAAAAATAGCGACGGCTAAGGCAAAGGATAAGCAGCTTTTGACAGAAGCAATCAACAGGAGTTGGACTCCAATTCGCTTTGCTCGGATGGATGCGTTGCTCCGCCGATAACTGTTTATTCGTAGTTGCTGGCTTTTGTTAGCCACTTTTGGCTACCTTTTGTTGAATATGGTCTGAATGGCTGGCACAATTTAAAGCACTTCAGCTAGTGGCTTGCCACAATTTAATTAAAGCCAACGTTTGAGCGCCCAAAGGAGTGTTGAGTGTGTGTGTGTGTTTGTGTGTTGTGCACTCTTCTGTTTGCACTAATTGTGTTTGGCCATGTAGAAATTTACTCACAAAATTATATTATATATATTTGTATATAATTATTATAATAATGATTTTTATATATAATTGCTTTCGCGGTCCGCCTTTCAAGGATATTTTTAAACTTGGCGAAATATAAGAAATTTTCTTGCAGCTGCTTAGTTTTTTTAGTTAACTACAAAAATACATTTTACTTACACTAAAACCTCAAATGTAAGAAATTTTATATATTAGGGCTGATTATACACTGTTTTTTCAGTCAACGTTCCTTTGTTTATCCTAGTTGCCCTTGTAATTTAGAGTAAACTGTTAATTTTTTTAGCGTAACTTTTACGCACATTGGCGATAAATTCATAATTTAAGAATTATCCATATACAGAGTATTGGGTAGTCGATTTCTCCCGCCCGTTAGGTTCGCTCAAAAAGGATTTCAGCAAACTCCACGCGCTTTCTTTGATTAATGTGCGCCATTAGTTTAAGCTGGCGGCAAGTTTCAAGATCCGTAGCATGCTTTAAGGCGCAGCTAGATTATTATATTTCTGTTTTGAAATTCTCTGGGGACATGGCACTTATTTCCCGTTGGGCTAAACCGGGCTGGTCCAAGCAAATTGTTTGCCGTGCGGTTTACGCTGTGTTAGTTTTAAACAGGATATTGTTTTTCTAACTGTTTGCGTGTAAAGGGAAATTAGCATTTAATGTAGATTCTGGTTGGCCGCCACAATGAATGTGGTCAAAAAATGCTTTGAAGTTGGGCCCGTTAGAGAAGTTACCCATGTTTCTGACAGTTTAATTACCATGCACAGGACTACCTTCTCGCCTGGCCCTTTAGCCCACATCTATCTCGTTTCGACTACCATTTGGGGCATTGCTCTCAACAGTTTGAGTATTATTGCATTTGAGGTTTCTCTTGCCGTTCCAATGCAAATATCCGTAAAGTCTGAATTGCCTTTGCTGACGCCAATTTTTCTTTGTTTGTTCTGTTGTAGCCAGTTCACAAAATACAAGAGATGAATAAACATTGTCAACAAGAATAAGAAAAAAGGTAACTTCTCTCTTTGTATTTGCATATCCCATTTGGTTGAAAGGCAGCCTGTGCTGACATACTTTTGGCAGTCAGTGTAGCATTTAAGGCCGGCGACCAAATTGTAACATCAGTTTAAGGCACTAACAACACGTACATATTTTGAGATAAGCAGCGCGAATTTCCAGTCCAGACGATTGGCCAAGATTGGGATAACATCCACCGTTTTAAGCTGTGGCCGCACGTGACTCAACTGTTGGACATGTTGTGTGAGGGCCAAGGAACTCGACACGGCCATAAAACCCAAAAAGAAGTCACAAAAAAAGGAAAATAATTTAATCGTGCTTGGCTGACTGGCAAATATCCTGTGATTGGGTGTAGAGTGAATAAATAAATGAACTGATTATTATAAAATTTTAATGCCTTAGAGATCGGCATGACTTATGTAAATTTATACAAAGGAAGAATGGGTTTTTGGCTTTACAAGAGAATATTTAGAAATACACTTTCATGTACGTATAAATATTTATTAAAATACCCATCTAAAATTGATACATTTGCAGCAGCCTGTTAAACAAATATCCAAATTACAGGGTATGTGCAATAAAACAGTGCCAAGCGATGATCGTTTTATGTCCCATATCCACATATACACATATTGAATTTGATGGTCATCAATTGGGGGGTCTTCGATTTGTTGATAGCGCACGTTAAACCAATGTCCTTCTTAAATAATGGCTAAAAAGGAATTGGATAAAAATGTGGCCAAGTCCACAACTAAAACTCAAGCTTTAACTCAAGCATGGCAAAAACTTTGGTCCAACAATAAGTTTGAAGCTATCATCAAAGTTGCAGCTATTCAAAATAATCTGCGTGCAATTATTTACCAAAAATATGAAACAGAACTTTTGAAATATTAAAATTTTTGTGAAACTTTTCAAACCAAAATTACCTTAGCTCAATATGCCAAACTTTTCAATGAAATGAATAAATTTGTTGGTAAAGAGACCCTCGCACGTTCGCTTGGCTGTGTAAATATTTGTATTCTTTTTGTTGCCTTTTTGCCTATTTGCGAGAAAATGTCAGGCATTTGAAATGTGAAATTTGGCTGAAATGTTGACATAGCCTTCAATTACGTCAAGCGCTGCCACGCCAAAATCACTAGAGTGGCCAAAATGGCCAATCGCTTAAACTTTGTACAAACTGTTTCAGCAGCTAAATGAATCTGCCCACAATTTTTGAACTGGCTGCCGCTAAATGAATTTACACACGACAGACAACCAGCTGACTGTGTGACTGTATGTGTGTGGGTGTGCGGCTTAATCGTTTTAGTTCTGGCATTTTGACCAGCTAATTTGCATAATACGAAACCATGTCACCCTGTTGGATATTAAAAAGCTCTGTTGCGCCCTTGTTGGCCGCATTGTCCTGGAACCACTTTAAAGTGCTCGCAATTAGACGAAATAATTAGCTTCGATGTCACGTACACAGCATGGGATACGAAATAGGAAAGCTTATATAGAAAGTCGCTATGCTTACGTGCTGGCATCCCAATCCTGGTCACGTTATTAATTTATATTGCAGAATATTTTCATTAGAGAGAGAGAGAGAGAGAGAGAGAAAGGGAGAGAGAGAGAGAGAGACAGACAATAGTCGTATTGTCATTACAATGGAATTAGACTTGCAAATTAGGTACATGATGCTAAATTATGTACAGTTGAAATATTCAGTCAGTAACAATCAGAAGACAAATGCTGTTCATTTGCAATAGCTAATACATATTCTGGGATATTGTTTTAAATCCATGAAGAACACACGTCTGAGAGAGCATCAGTGCACTTAGGTGGCAACAATTGCTTTTTGAGCTCATGCCAACTGAAAGCTATTCGAAGAATATTTCTTTCCGTTTGATAAAATTTTATTTGAATTTTATTTCAACTTGTAAACGTGTAAAATGTAAACTATTTAATTGAAAACTTAAAACTACGCATGTATAAATAAGTGAGACTGCGTGTCGAGCTTTGACTAGGAGATATCCTATACGTAACCAGTTGTATGTTTTTATAAAGCAACATGTTGTTTTATACTTTATGATGTGTCTGTGATTCTTCTTGTTCTTTTGGCTTATCGGTATAAAAACTGCGGAAATCTACAAATTGCCTTTAGCTAGGATAATTATAAAGACATGTCTGTTAGTTAAATATAGATACTTATTGAGTATGTACGAGATTCATTTAATCGGGTCGATTGCTGTTTTTTGTCAAATTGCTTCTAATGTTTTATAAATAAGCAAACTTATTTTATGTAAAATGTTTCAGTCTGTAATGAAAAGCGTTAGCAGCAATCTTTTCCTTTACACACTTGACTTTAGCTGTTGTCGGGCTGATCTAATCCTTCCCAACCTGCATCAGGTTTGACAGGATATCAACGCCAGGTGTCAATAAAGCTTGGTTTGCTATTTGTCGATTTGTCAAAGTGGAACTTTTCAACCAGCAAAACACTAACAAATACATGCAGAAATTTATTTTGTGCCTTTTGTGTGCTTGGGCCTGGCAAAAATTTAAAGTTGCTGGCAAATATTTGAGATGCTCCTTGGCTACACAAAAGAGTCAGAGAGACAGCATTAATCTTATTTCAAGTTTATTTACTTTTTGCCGTCGATTTTGACGCAGGCTCTCCACTGCTGGCTTCAAAGCACTCGTGTTGAAATAGAATAGAAATTGAACCCGTAGGTAAGGGCTAGAGGGTAAAATGTTGAGTAGTGGAAAGGCATGACATCACGTTCGAGTGCTTTGTTATTTTTAGTGGCACCGAAAAAACAGGCGCACATCAAGTCTTATTGCCAACGACATATCGGGTTGGCCTAGTGGAATTACATGCCAACCGTATACGGTGTAAACATGGCTTAGAATTGCCCAGAGGTGACAATTACACACTTCATTGGCTTGATGCCCGTGCGCTTCATTAGCTTAAAAGCTAGTCTAAGCCCCTGGCGCGGTCTCGTACACTTTATGAAGAGAGCATCTGCCCTAGCCCGGGTTCTTATCGCAGCTGCCACTGCGGCACAACTTTTTAGCCAGCTAAGCTACAAACCTCAAACCGAACTTCAGCTTTAAGTTTAATTAGCCAAACTTTGAACGGGCCAATTATGGATGCATACAACTATGCACACTCTTATTGTGGTCTGGCTTATGAAAACAGTTTCTCGTTAGTTTATTCAGATTATTAATGATTCACCAAAAGCTGCCAAACTTTGCCCGAAACTAACCTAATTAAGAAAGATATTCATTAAAGTGAGAGTGTTATCGCATTAGTCGTAATATTTTATACCGTTGCAAAGCCGACACGTGTGTTTATTTGAAACGTTTATTCAAGAGCAGAAACTACACATATCATTAGATATGTATAGACATGTATCGTAGTGATGATAACCTGACGAATCTACAATATAAAACATGAGGCAGTTAAACTTTGTCTTTTGACATTTTCAATTTTATTTAGAATTTCGATAGCCTTTAGTCTGGCATTTTATCTAGAATTTGGGCTTAGCATTTAAACAGCATGAATAAGTAATGCGCTAAGAACGCAAACTGTTGCTCTTGTTATCCTGCGTTCGGAATTTAAACTCATTTTTATACTAGTTTATGAAGTGAAGAGAGTATATTGGTTTTGTGCAATGTCTAATCGATAAAGTCTATAAGTTTTAAGGTAGAGATTGTGACCTTGATATCCCAGCCAGTCTTGGAGCTAGAGACACCAAAGTTATGTAAATTTTTGGTCAACTCCTTAACTAATTTCCAATTTCTAGAAGCCCAAACTTTCCAAAATAACAATGATAGTTAAGACCATGAACGAGTATAACGCAGTCGGTAACGCCCGACTGCAACGTTCTTACTTGCTTTTATTGGCTTTTAGCTTGTTGCGTTGCAGTTGACCGTGTTTTGTACCCTGAAAATGTTATTAACAAAGGGTATATTGCAGTAATGCAACTGTTTGTAACAAGCAGAAGGCAATGTAATTTCAGAAAATATAACCTCTTCAGAGTTCTAATAAGTTAGCCTTACACAAGTCAATTGTCTATTTAGCGTATGAAAAAAAAAAAAGAGAAAGAAAAAAAAGAAAAAGAAAACAAATATGAAATAATTTTTATTTTTAAAATAAAAAGGGCTTTGCACTATATATTGGCTTGAAAGGTCGTACAGGGTGTCTGCTCTTTCGTACTAATTCTTAATGAGGCCAGTGCTTCAGGCTGCAGGGGAAATTGCTTTTGAATTTTTGTTGCCTACCTTTGTGCGCTGTGAATTGAATGCCGCACAACAAAACGTCAGTCGACGCAGCTCGCACTTGTGGTGAAGAGTCGTTGCGGTTTCACTGGGTCTGGCTGCGCACAAAGACGCACATGCAACAGTTTCCTACGAAATACAACCTATAATGAACCCAGCCCCCAGGATTCGTGCAAGACTTGTCTCCTAGGCAGCAGCAAAATTATACATGCATCACATTATCAAATGCGACGGGTGAGAGCTGGTGAACGTTGTGCCACCACGCACATTCATTAATAAATGCGGTTGATAAATGTGCGAGCATAATGCGAATGAAATGGTTAATTAACAGCTTGCTTAGGCTAAAGGGATTAGTCTTTGCCGTTGCTTCGTTATATAATGTAGAAATACCAACCAGATATTATAGCTTGTACACTGAGGAACATTTCATTGAAAATTTCTTTAAAGCAATTTAAATCCACAAAATAATATATATAATTAAAATTAAAAGAATATAGAAGCTATTCTTTATGTTTATACTTATACGAGTACAACGTTGTAAGTTTAGGTCTTATATGTATTATCTTAAAATATATTTTTAAAACGCTCATTTTTAATTTAAGAGCAGATTTTTGTCTATTTGCCCTTTAATTGTAGCCATAAAATATGAAAAATGTGAAAAAAAAACTGTGTTAGTTTTAACATTTGAATGTATGTTTACATTTGCCCGGCGAAGTATCCAAAGTTCCATTGTGATGCTTGATAGTATAGACGGTAAAAGGAGAGCTCTAGAACTAAACCCAAAAAGCATCAAATTCCTCCAGTAGCAAATTGGAAAGCTAACACAGTTCCTGGAAAAAAGTTTTCATGAAAACGTGTCTGTTTTTTCCGGAATGTTTTAAATGTTTTTTGTACCGTTTTTATCTGCACAGGTCTGGTTGAAGTTTGGGAATTTAAATGTCTGCTTGGAATAATTTATCGTGGCCAAATTACTCCCAGTCTTTAGAAGTTCGATTGTGTGAGTTTTAAATACATGTTAAATATGTTAGCTAACTAAATACCTAAAGATATATGCGTTTATATTATTTTATCACGTAAAGTGTTTGTCTACTGCCAAAATATTTAGCAATCGATCAACTGCATAGTCAGGCAACGAAATGAAGTATTTATTAGCCAAGGGTCTAACGTTCCGTACTGTAAAACGAAAACAAAAATAATTTATTCGACCTGCCCATTCCTTGGGCTTTCAATTATGCATGCGAAATTTGTGTGGGCGCTGCGTGTTTGTGGCCTTGGTCTTCACCATGGTTATAACACGGACTGCGGCAATATTTGTGGAAGCCAGTGTGGCACATCATTCTGGCCAGCCGACAGAAACCGATAATTGTGTTGAATGACATGCTAGATGGATAGATGCCTGGACAATCATTTGAGTTATATATGCGACTCAGTCGCTGGAGGGAAGGGGAGGGAGGAGGGACAGACGCAGACATGATGCATGGGCATTGATTATGCGGAGATGGGTGGCAGCTAGGTGTACCAACCATAAATGCATTAATGCCGCCTCCCAATTGGCCAGCAAATGAGCACCAGGCACTTATTTCTAAAATACGGTTAGCCGCCAGACAATTCTGCGGTGCCCCAAACTCTTTTATTATCAAAGTTCGTATCGCTCTTTATGACCGTTGTCATTGTCGTTGTTGTCGCCGGCGGTGGATTATTATTGCATATGCTTGGCTGTTATGACATGTGTTCCCACACAAATCTACCCATCAGGGTGCGAAGCAGATAACATAATAACGGTATGGCCGTAAAAAGGTCTGTTTGTTGTTGCCCGTAAACTGCCACCCCGAAATTTATTTGTCCAAGGACCTGGCTGGCTTGTTTATCCTGACTGGAGGCGCTCATGTTGGCCCAATGTACAGGGAGTTTGCCCATTTCGTTAGCCACAAAACAACACAAATTTCAATCATTTTTTGGCTGCTACGTTGCCGCTATTTGGCCAAAAGTGTTGCAATATGTGTTACATGAACTCTCAGGAGACGTGGAGTGGCAGCTAACTTTTTTGCCTCAATTTCGACATGGCTAAGAAAACAAACAAACCAATTTGTACAATTTTGAAAGTAGCGCAACTCTTCATATGCGAATTTTATAGTGAAGTAAATTGTTTTTTGGCTGCTTAATAACCAAAAACTTCGGGCAATTGTGCATCTTTTGTGGAATACACTGTTAGGATTTATTTATTCCCCATATTCCCCATATATTGCATATTCCCTACAAATGTTTGCTTAACTTGCATTAAATATTTGTTCAGCTTTATAGATTTATCATTGTTTTCAATAATTAATTTGTACTTATTACCAATCCTTTCAATAAAATAATTATTTAATTGTAGTTAATTTTGGTTTACGCTTGCTATTAAAAACCTTTTTTAAATCAAAGCCACAAAAGAAAAAATCCCGTTAGCTGTTTTTTTTAAAATTGATTTAATTAACTGCGCAGTAAAGAATGCCATTGTATAAAAGCTACAGATGCTTTTCACATTGCATTACGCTTTTTATTTTCATTACATCCAGTAAAAGTACCTTATATGGATTACAAATTGGCTTCAACGTGTGCATCGAATGGAATATGATATGTGGCAATAGCTGAGCGGATTATATCAGTTATATTATATCAATTATTATATCAGCATAATCTTCTGACTGACTGATAAGTGATCAATAAAAAAAGTGAACAAAAATAATCAAAAACTTAAATGAAGAGCTTGGCTCGTTGTATTAAATGATTTGAAACGATATTCATTAATTTGTAAACGCAAGTTTTTATATAAATAGCTTACAACCTTAATTAAACACCTGCAATTTAAGTAATCTATTCTTATGTATATTATTATATAATCCATAGGTATGATAAATAATTTGTGAGTATCTCCCAGTTGTGCACAATCTTAATTTCGTAGATTACATTTACTGTGACACACATTAATATTTAATGCAATTAAACCGAATAAATGTAAACGTTTATTGCATAAAATACAACAAGCTGAAATTGTGGCAAGCGCTTTAAGAGTATCGCGGATCCACTTTGGTGTTGGCATTCAATTTTTTTTTTTTTACCAGGACCGAGCACTAGCAAAAAGTGCTACATCATCAAAGGATTTTGTTGACACGTTTATGCCGGAGCGCGGAACGAAGTGTTTGTGTGTCAACTTTTGCGCGCTATTTGTTGAGCGAAAACACACGAAAAGTGGAATTTATCACGATGTCCACAGGACAAGGGGACAATTGGCCACTTATAGTGGGTTTTGCTGAACTCAACATCGTTAAATCAATTGAGCCATTTATGTGGCATGGATAACGAGCTCAACTCAACGCGCTCAGCCGCTTATTAATGCAATGCAATTAGCTTCGCGTCGGCTCATTTAACTTTTTTAAAGCCAATCTGTCATGTTAATCAGCCCTACCCCTTCCCTCTCTCAGTCTCTGCTTAATCGTGCGAATTACATTTTCCAGCCAATTTCTGTATCAATTTAACGCAAATTTCAAAGGGCTTTTTGTGAGCTGTGCTATTAATTTTACCAAATGTGTGTCAGTTGTGCTTGTAAGCTTCAGCTGAAATCAAAAAGCAAACAAATGGGTATTATAATGAAGAATACCCTGTACACATTCCTACCTGCCTAAAAGCACAAATAAAGTCAGAGCCAAAAAAAAGTGTTTATAATTTTTTAATACCAGACAACGTAGAAACTTTTTGTTGCTCCCAACGTTTCTAATTAAATAACTAAATTTTTTGGATTATATTGTACTTCATTGTAATTCTTCTTTGAAGTTCTTTTTATAATATTTTATAACAAATATGAAATTTAGTATAACTTATATTAATTTTCAAAATATTCAAGTGCAAAATATGTTTGCACTCGCATTGGATTTAGAATGGAGTTTTCCTCTCAGTGTAAATTCAATGTTGTTATCATACCACGGGGTACACGATAAGTATAAAAATGCAACGAACAGAAGTAAAACATACAGTTTATTCAGCCGTAGCAAGGCGTTTTTGTATTTTATGCCTAATACGTGTGATGCATAACATCCAGGGTCCTAGTCTCGCACATCCTCATGACAGATCAATTTCAGCCAATTGACATGAGGAGCGGCTCACTGAACAATTCAAGGAAACAATTTTCCGTCAATATTCAGATATAATAAAAGCTCAAATCGTAAAGAATTGATTTCGAAGAATCGTAAAGTATTTGTTTTTAGGTTTTACACCGAGGCCATGTTTAAATTTTATTGGAATATTCGCTATTCGTTTTCGTGTTGCAGTCTGCCCTTTAGTGGCAAACTTACTGTTGCATGAAGCACTGTGGTCAGGAAGATCCACACTTCATTTTCAGTCAGAAATGGCGGCTTCAGCTACTGTTGCAGTGGAGAAGCCTTGTCTGGCAAAAACAACGTGCAACATAATTGGTATTTTGCTTTGAGGCACTTCTTTTTGCCATGTCGTGACCGTATATTTTTCCTCTTTGTTGCAGCCGTCATTTTGTGCAG
This sequence comes from Drosophila micromelanica, assembly GCA_004143825.1. Taxonomy (NCBI): domain Eukaryota; kingdom Metazoa; phylum Arthropoda; class Insecta; order Diptera; family Drosophilidae; genus Drosophila; species Drosophila micromelanica. Next base: position 101,582 of record SCDY01000023.1, on the reverse strand, counting down.
CGCTCCGAAACATAAAAACACTTTTACGCAGCATTTACCAACGCAATTTAATAAAGAGTTGGCCTGATTTTGACACAGTCAAAGGCAAGCGTAAAAATTTTATTTTATAAGAATTTTAGAATTAATACAATCATTTTATTACATAAAGCGAGCCCAACAAACTCTAAAGGATATGTTTAGAAAAAAGCAATAATTAAAACAAACTTTTAGGTCATAGATTGCACTCAAACATAAAATAAAGTAATAAATTAAAACTTAATTTCAATTTTATCAAAATTTGGAAAACATCTATTAGTTTGGAAAAATTTGCATATTTATCGCAAGTATAAAAATACACTGCTTAATTAAAAAAAGGTGAATTAAAATTCATATATATAAATTATATGTTATATTATAAGTTATTCATAATTACATTTTATGACATTTATAATAATTCGTGCCCAATTTCATATTAGTTAAATGGTTACTGCTTATCTTATACTGGTATTTTATTCTCTGAACATATCCAGTGAAAAGTAATTTAATTTTTGAAAAATATTTTTACAACCAAGCTGAATGCCAATTAAGATATTAAGCGCAAGGTGGGCAAAGCTCATCGGATGTTTCCCATGTCGTCGAATACCTCGTTAGAGACGGGCAAATTGCAGGTTGGCTAGAAGCCAAAGCAACCGAAAGCCATGTGGTTGTAGTTAAATGCAAATAATTTATTTCCATAAGTTCTTACTGCCCGAGGGAACTGGTGAATGCGTTTAAAGAGGCAAAAGGAGTAAAACAGAACACAAGGATTGTGTAGTCCACTTGTTTCGTTCATACTTAAAATTGAATTAATTAAAACCTCATCGTCTAAAATGCAGCTGTTAAGATTTATCTGCTCAACAACAATAAATTTGAATGAAAAATAAAATTTTACATTTTCCTTTTTATCATCAATTTTTTCCTTTCTATGTCACCTTCCATGATAAGCTCAGATACAGTCTATGTCGTCTGCGGGCGACGTTGAAACAAAAGCAGCAACGACAACAACCTAAATCCAAAGATAAAACAGAAAGGAAAAAAAGAATGAAAATATAAGCAAACCTACCCTTACTCTAATACTCTTCAGTCAGTGAAGCTTAACCCAGATTTTTGAAAACTGCCCAAAGGCAGAGTAGATTTTCAGTGAATTCTGAACTGTAATGCAAAGAGCAATACTGAAAATCTGAAAATGTGTGACTAATCGTCTATTGAAGTTTAAACGCCCAGGGAAAGGGTATAGAAACTTGAGAAAACCTCAGATAAGGCATTTCCATAGAGGGCACACACAGGCTCTGGCGGCCACTTGGACGGGCTGTGAAAATGCCTCTTTAAGCCCCTTTGTTGACACATGTACACACATATATATACACATATATACACACAGGCACTCGAAGAGGCTGCAAAACACTTTAACCGCATTGGATTATTGGGCCCGCTGCGGATAAGGCAAACAATTTTGACTTTAGTGAAATTAGACTGTGTTTAAAGCGAGTGGGTGAAAAGGAAGACTTATATTTGTAAGGTTCATTTTGATTGTCTGCATATTGTGTTTGTTTAAAATATTTTTCATTTTTGCTTGGCGGGGAAATATCAACAAAATCAACAATGAAATTTGCTGAAACAATGCGGCGCACAAAAGTATGCTCATAAAAAAAATATGAAACGCAAAGAAAATATTTTCGAAAGTAAAGATGGCACACCTGGGCCCCAGGTGGCCAAATACACATATCGTATTCGTACAAGAATAATTCCAAAAGTAAATAGAGCTTACAACAGCTTAACGCAGACATATGCATAAGTAACGACTAAATCCACTCGAAACACCTCAGCTATGATGTGCAGCATTCGCATAATGTTGGCTAATGGGGGCAAATGTCGAGAAATATTTAAGCAATCAATTTGCGTTTTAGGCAAGGGTGCTAACACAATTTGTGTGCCCGCCTGCCTAATCATGGTCACCAGAATTATAATAATGATGATAATAAAGTAAAGCCCGCCAACTTGGCTAATTGGCTCTCATTCACAACGCAGACAGTCCAAAAAGGAAAAAAATTTATGAAATCCCATTCTCTTTAGTTTGAATAAAGAGAGCGACAGAGAGAAAGAGTCTGCGTGCTAGGCTTGAATTGTGAACGGTCTGGCAACGCTGCCAGCGCATAAATGAACATAAATAAAGAGCTTCAACGTGGCAAACAACAGTTGTTAGTTGAATTCGAAAAGCGCTAGTGAACGGTCCTGCGCGTGCAAAATTAGCAATTACCGTTATTCTGGCAACTCGTGGTGCGTGCGTGGCCGAGTGTGTGTGTTTACTTATCTTAACAATCGCGTGACGCTAGTACAAAGTGAAATAACAGGTACATATATGTTTACCAATTGTTGTGGCCCCTTTGAGAGACCCGAAAATGCAATATAATGAACAACAATGAAAGCAACACATGTGCAAAAGTACACACACGTATGCAGATTTTGTACATATTTACATGTATGTAAATGGCCAAAATGTTACGAGTGCAATTTGAATAACTTAACCTATGCAACTTTAACACGCAGTTAATAAGCATATTTGTGCTGGCTCCACCTTCTCGCAAGCCGCCAATCGATAAATTTTAAAGGCCCTAACCACAGGCAAGTGGAACCCAAACCCAAGCTTTACAAGCTAAACCGTTTACTCAACTCATAAGCATGCCGATTTTAAACGGTGGAGCTGCCGTACCAAAACAATACCAAAACAGCGCTCCCCACTTAAGCGAACTTATTTTTTCGCAATTTTCGTGATTTCATACTCGGAGAAGCAAACTCATGCATACGAAATATTGTGTGCGTGTGTGTTTTTCTTTATTATCGCATTACCTGTATTCATGCAGATGGATTGAAACAAGGGAGTCTTGATCGGCTTAGAGACTTTAAACATTAAAGATTTGGATTTGGATTCTTCTATAAAATTAAGTTTGTAATATTTTTTTTTTTATACAAAATTCAAAAAGAAAATCGACATTGTAGAGGTACATATATCGCTTTGCCTTGCACATTTCGATGTCCTATTTACTGCCAGATATTTTCAAATCGATCAGATGAAGGTTCGGCAAATAATTGCACAATTTGCCGTCTTTATATGTATTTAACTCGAGATGAGTACACGATATCTTCCAGTCAGGCACCCTGGACTAGAACGCTCTTGTGCTTTTTTTCACGCACTTCGTGTCATTGAACCCTGTTCCCCGCTTTTTGGGCGTATTTTGATTGTTAGATTACCATCGTGCCTGGTGGTTGCTTTGGTCACCCCAATGGGGGTTGGAATAAACTGTAATTCTGGTTGTGGATTTCTTGTTTGTAACTTTGACATGCGATTAATGGTACATCTTCGGCCAGAAACAGCATTTTGAAATATTTATGCCGATTTCAAATGTGCTTGGCTACTACACCGGTTTAGCTTTTGCACACGTAGCGATGCTTACATTTTGAGATTGTAAGCTTTAAATTTATTAATTTTAAGATACGCACTCGCAAGTCTAAAGAACCTAAAGTGGCAGCACTTGGGCGTTAGGGGCTTAACTTGTACTTATAAATATATTTAATTTAAAATAGGTATGAAGGCACTTATCTTTTTCTCTTATGAATAAAGATGATTTCACAGAGGTGTGCTAGATGGTAAAATAAGGCTAAGTTTTCGGTACTGAATAAATTAAAATTAATTTTAATATAGAAATCTGAAATTTCTTACAACACTTAAATGCCAGATTAAAGATAGAGTTATGTATACATGTTTTCTTTAAATTAAATAATTATTATACACATTGTATGTAGATGAAATTAATAATTTTTCTAATGAACAAGGATTCCAGAAAAGCACAAAGCTTTATCATATGCTAAACATAATAGAAGTTTTTAATTACTAAATAAATAATTTCGGCTGAAATGAAAATACCTGTAAAAGTTTTGTATTTTGATATATGCAAGTGGCAGCAAAATGAAATAAAATTGTATATATATATATATATGTGCTTGTATGTATATTTATAATTTATAAACACTTTTAAAATATTCAGGCATAAATGGAAATGTGCATTGATAAAATTGCACAACAATTATTTGTTTTATTTCCGTTGTTTGCTTTTCTCATCTAAATCGTGATCAAGACAACCTGAAGCATATGTCATCAAAATTTTAAATAATAAATCGCACATGTCAACAGAAATAAAAAAAACTGAAAGTGCTCGATTAGGAAAATTCTGTGCACAAGTCGCAAGCATTTAGAAATTTTAATGGCATATACCCTATATGAAGACCTATACTAATATGAATAACGTTATTTGCGGCTGAACGTCAACACGAACTGTCATAAATCGTTGCCATTTACGAGCGAATTATACAGTTTTTTATGTTTTTGTTTTTTTTTATTTTTGCTGTCCTGTCAAAGATGGTATTTAATGCTACTTAAATTCCACGAATATCCCGGCTTCACGTGTCGGATTTAACTGGCAATATCAGCGTGAAAAGTACATCAACGACTTAATAAATAAGTCATAGTATTAGTGTTAACGGTACAATAAGAGCGGTTGTTGCCAGATAATTCTGATATTTCAGATAATCTTACCTAATCTAGTTGCCCGTTTTGTAATTTTTCACTTTATTACCTTCGATGAGTTCCCATTTATTATTTGACAGCATTGTGCCAATAAATCAAATAATGTGTTTATTTTTATTTGTCACAACAAACAAATATAAAAAACCAGGTGAGCCTTCACATGCTGCGTTTCGATCGGTGTATTACTGGGTCTAATTGGATTATCGTTGCCAAACTTCAAGTCCGTTTAAATTGCTCGCCGCTTCGTTCTGCAGTGATAAATTTCGGTCCTTCTTTTGAAATTGATGCCAGGACTTCTCGGGGGGCGCGTGTTGACGCCATCGGACAAAATTCAAATTTTCAATTTTCAGACCTGCCTGGCTCTATCCCTATTTGCCGTTATAAAGGGTTCCTGCACGGCTCGTTGGTCACAAGTTTAACTGCCAACTGCTGGCGCCAACAGCTGTTTAATTAGTTTTTCCGGCAAAGCAACAGATTTTCCTCCATGGCTTAAAGTAAACAACAACAAAAAATTCAAAGCCGCCATTAATTAAGGCGTCCCTTTCCAATTTGACCAGGCAGACGCCAAATGTGATAAATCCAAAGCAACAACAAAACATTGAATTGTGCCATCAATTTGATTGATGTGCTGTCATTTGTTTTGATAGCATCATCCAAATGGATGAGCCTCCGTTTTGTTGTTGGTCTAAAAGCTTGTATATAATATAAAATATATATTTGATTAATTTTGTACGGATCCCGATAATAAGTGCAGCATTTCATCTCCCGCCCAACTGACCGAGTGTGCAGTCTTATAGCATACGACACAATAAATTATCAATGGTTAAGTACTAAAGGTTTACAATTACGTGTATTCGCTGAAAAGAATCATGTGCATACATGAATATGAATATGTATATAAAAGTGAATGACTAACAAAAGGATTTCATTCATTCATACGATGATTTGTACTAATCCTTAAGAAACAAAATAAAAACTTTATAATTTATTTAAATATTTCATACTATAACATCATCAATAGCTCGATCGAGCGCTACTAGTAAATATATAAATGTAAAAACTGACATAATTTTAATTCTTATGGTTTCCAATCCTAAGTATTTTTTGATGCTGTATTTTAAAATAACATAATTAAACCGATTTTCACGTGCCAAGGTATTTTGGCAATGGTTCAAACTTCACAGGACATAAAAGGCAGTAAAAAATACAGCTGTTTAGTTGCCAGAAAACAAAGAAACGTTTCTTATCATGAAAAGTTTTTTAAGCCTTGCACTTAACAGAGTTCAAGCTCTCACAACTTTATTCAAACTAAAGTCATTTTCCCATTGATGTCATTTTGCTCCTGGCAAATCCCCAAGGTTGTTTGACACTCAAGTTTGAATCAATTGAAAGAATATTTTTTCGATTCCTTTTTTTACGTTTATTATTATTTCTTTCTTTTTTGCTATTAAGGGTTGAAAAATGTTTGAAATTTAATATCAGCGCTTTGCAAGCATGCGTCGCGCTGGTGCCTAATGGGGTCAAAGGCGACTTCTCAGTGTAACCTACATTTGCACGACTCCATGATGTCCTTTTTGACCGGTTAGAGGGCATAATTACGCTTGGACTCCACGGCTCATCCACCCGCTATTGAGCTATTTTGGCGTACCCAAATCACACAATTGTTAATTATGTAAAATCAATAGGACAGCCGCAACAGGGGAAGGCAAACAAACACAAAAAAGGCTAAGTTAAGATATTCGGGTCCTCAATTAGGGGGACCGGCCATTGATTTTTGCCAAGCACTGTGGCGTAAAACTTGGCGTTGAATGGTTTTAGCTTAAAGTGAATCTCCCGTAACTTGACTTTAATCGAACAAGTCAAAGTCCAGGCAGAAACAAAATATATTAACTCACAAATAAAAGGAATTTCACTCGAAATAAAACGAGAACAAATATTTGGCCTAAGGCGGGGTTAAATTAAGGTAAGTTAGGCTAGGGTAAGGGCAGAGGTAAAATAAATGAAGTGCTTTGTTCAAAGCACATGACAGCACCCCTACAGACAGGAAGTAAAGGGCAACGGGTCGAGAAGCGTAACGAAAAAGATTAATGAAAAAATCCTTTCACTTTACCTTTCTACATAGGACTCCTTTTGTCAGTGAAGAGAGCTCACATAACAGAATAATCGGCTGACTTCTACGAATTTGGTTAAAATCAGTTTCATTTTTATGCTGCCACATGCATAAATTCACTTATTCTTTATGGGTCTTGGGGGATTACTTACGGCTTCTCACCTGTCTAAAAAAAAATTTTCTAAAACATGCGTGCAAAAGGATTTGCATGTTGCCAACTTCAGTTTAAGCCCCTATTTTATACAATTTGTACATATTAAGATATATGCGTAGATGGCCGGAAACCAAGTCATTTTCTTTTTTTTATTTAATAGAAGGATAAAAGGATTTTCATGTAGCCTTTTTAAGTAGAAACTTGTATAATAACACACACTAAAACAAATATGCATGTATTGCACGTCCAATATATATTTACTTTGACTTTTCGGTTCAAACCAATGTTAAAGTTAGATTTGTGATCTGAGATTTTCACTTTTTTAGCAAACAAAAATTATTTAAAAATTTTCAATTTAGTTATTAATATATGTTAGTTTTAAAGCAAATTAAAGCTTTTAAGGAGTTTCGTTAAAATAATCCTTCTAAGCTGAAATAATTGCTTTGTTTACTGGTCCGTTCTTTAAGGAAATGCAAATAAAGTATAAGTAAAATTTATCTGAGATGGAAACTAAATCTAAAATCTAAAGAAAGGATAAACAAACTTTTCACGATGTCCGGTTATAAAAGCCGCACACCGGATGTTGCTGTATGGACTTGAAAAACAGAAAATACACGTCCGCTGCTCAGATGCACGCCGTAGCTTAGTTGCGGAAACTGCAGCTGATCTAACGCAGGAAAAACAAATTTTCTAAACTAAATAATAGCTGTCAACGCAACTGCGGCAAACAAACTCACCCGGCGAACGCAGCAAATCAAATGTCCACAGATTCAAGCAAATCAGCGTCAGTTAACATCTCAAGGTGACACTTGGCACTGGCCCCAGCTTTGGCCCCCGGGGCAGGCCAAAACACCTCCCTTATCTTCCCTCACCATCTATTTTTTTTTCAAGCAATCACATTAAGCAATTGCTACTCGCAGTTTCTGTTGTTGTACTCCTTGTTGTTGTTGCCATTTTAGTCCGCCTGCTGGCGTTTCTTTGTCATTTTCATAAAATATTTAAATGCAAAAAATGAGCGATAAGGCAGACAGGAAAAATCAGGTTCCTGAGCTTTAGTAAGTTTCATTTGCAAAATAATTGCATTCCTAAATATTGTCTTAAATTTAAAGATTTATATATGACTTCATCGGATTCTTAAAAAAATCAATTTAAAACATGAGACATACAAAATATGTTTTAATTTGAAAATAAACTTAGAAACATTCATTCAATTTCAACATAAAAATAATATTTCCGATTTATAGTCTAGACATGTTTTAAAAAGAAATATTATGAATTTCATGAATCAATCATATTATCCGATCATCTAAAGGTCTACTCACAAATAAAGCCAATATGGTCACTTGGCCCTAAGACAACAGAGTATATTTAACATCAAAATTGGGTGCCTGGTGTATGTGTGCGTTTGCGTGTGTAATGAAACAACTACAACTCTGCAGCTGGCGTTGTTGATGTAGTGTCCGGTGGACACGTTGCTTCCACGCCATTTTGTCACCTAAGTCGCCTCCCCCGAGATGCTTTTAAGTAATGTGCGCTTTTGTCCTTGTTGTTGTTTCGGCTTGTGCATTTAAATACAGCATAAATTACTAAGAATGCCCTGAGGTTTGTTTGGTAACACAAAACTGTAGCTAGAAAAGATCTGCTAGAATTGTGAATATGCATAAACAGCTAACAAAGTTTCTTAAAGTTTAATTTGTGTTCTCTCTATAGTTATTTTAGCAACTTGCGAGCTTAAGGCACTTGTATGTTAGCTTCATAGTAAATAAATAAATAATTTATAAGTTGCATATTTTCTTCACATTTCACCCGAACTTTGTAATTGAACTAGTCAGGTGCTTCGGTATCCAAGGCGTATCCAAGGAAAAAATGTCTTGCAATGCTGTTAAGTTTTCCCTTGCAGTTTTCTGCAAATTTATTTTCTCTAGAATAAGCACAACAATGTGCACAAACTTTTAATAAATTACATTTTTTTTTTCAATTTCCTAATGAAAAAATGTGCGACTTGTAAACAGTCAGCATTAGGTGCTAAATGGAACTTGCAATAATCGACAAGCGTCTTCATATGTTGTAAGCAAAGCAAAGAATACCTCTAATATTTAGGGTGACAAATAACGGGAACATTTTAATGGCCATAGCCATAAAACCTTATTTGAAAATAAATGTATAATATATACGTATACAGTATTTTATGAATACATAAATGCACAGATTGTCAAGGTATTATAAATTTATATGTTTGCGGTAATAAAAAGCAAATACAAGAGAATAAAAGGAAAAATAGAAACCGCTTCTGGGAACTTGCGCTGCTGATGGAAACTGTCAAGCTGAAAGGATGACTAAGCGTTGTCCAGCCCGGCAAAATTGTTTCAATCAATCATATAAGAAAATTGCGACAGCAAATGGACACGCGTCAGGATTTATCCATTGCGAAACAATTGAATTATTGGTACCCTTTAAGAAAGGACTTCGATTAAATGGGATTTTTTTAAAAAGAGTATTATATAAATACATTATTATGAAAGAATTAATTTAAAAAAAGCATTTAAAAATAGAAGTTTTAAATGACTACAAATTTTCTTTAGAGCATGTCATCCGAAAATTGTCTGCTTTAAAATTATTGGGAATACCAAAAAAATACCGCAAAGTTCAATATCTTAATCGAACTACAGTCAGCAGCTTTTACATACCTTGTTTTACTCAAATTATTAAATTAACATTAACTTTTCCTATGGCATTGATATAGTGAAAGTTTCTTAGGATAAGTACAATTGAAGTGACCTTAAGATCTTGGCCCATGCTGTTGGGGAATTGAGTTGTAACGTAAGCCAAAGTCTGAGCTACAATTGACACGCAGCTTCTGTATGGAAACTGTGAAGGGGGCCGCCCACAAGTTTTTCTCTTTTCCATACCGTTTTCAGACAATTGGGAAACTTTATTTTTACCCATTGAAAATGTGTGGGGGGGCGAGCACAGAAACACAACAACACAACAAGAGTAACTAAAGAACATGATTTATCATTTGATTGTCGGATTCAGAGACGATGCACCAATTCATAGAACTAGAAATATGGGATAAATAAAAAACTATTGAAACATTGTATGGTTGATAACAGTTCTATGGGCTATATTGTGTATTATTAGCGATTCCATTGCTTCAAGAGTTTGACCGCAGTCTGAATGTCCCCGGCAGACATCAGTAAGGCGCAAATATTGCGCTGGCGGTCGGTGTGGCCCAATGTGGTCAGCTGGATCAGCTGCGAGCGGAAGCGCTGCTCCCAGAGGCTGTCGTTACTGCTCATGAAGTCGCAGAGATTCAGCGATGGCATTGCCGGTGGAACAGCTGCAGTGAGAGTCACAGCTTTCAGCGCTGACTGTTCCGGCGGTAGCTGGAGCTTTCGGGCACGTATATCCAGCTGACGGTGGACATTGTCTGTCAGCTCGTTAAGTTGTCGCGCATGTTCTAGGGTCTTGTTTGAATCACCTAGTTGGAGCGACTGCATCATTTGATTGCATTTGACAGTCAGATTGGCAACCATGCGCTCCAGCATAGGTTTACGCCAGGGATTCGGCAGCGGCATATTATTTTCGCGTCCACGTTGCGGATTATCTGCGCTCTGATTGCATTGGCAAGTCAGCGTCTCCTTATAGTTCATGGCCACGTTGTCCTCATGGGCTTGGCGCATAAAGCAGTTAAAATTGCTGAGCACCTGATAACCTCCAGGCATCCATTCCATGCGTTTAATGTACAAATCTCGCTTGCGTCCCAGCTCCTGCACCTTGGCCGGATTAAACACCGTGGATAAGAGCTCGCGCAGATTGCGATCGCTGCTGAGAAAGTGACGAAACGATGCATTCTCATCAAGCATGGTCTTAATGCGAGAATCCGACTGCAGCATGACGCGCAGCGAACCCAGATCCTCGAGCAGGGGCTTGAAAATATCTCCACTCTTTAATAACCAAGTGCGAGCATTCGATGGTGCCGACGAGCCGGACAAACTGCTGTTGCTGCAAGCATCCACAGCCGGAGGCTCCTTCGACAACGGGCGGAAGACCACGTGCACTGTGACACCCGAGACAATGCCGTGACCATCAATGGTGCCCTCGTCACGCAGCATCTGACCTCCAAATACCAGCAAAGTCATATCGATGGCCTGCTCAAATCGAACCGCAACCAGAACGCGCAAATTGCTGATGAGCTCCTTCTGGCGGAGCCTGATGATGGCTGACCCGCTCCCAGACTTGGCAGTTATATCGATACTATTGCAACACATGGTTATGTAAACGAATTTCAATAGTCGTCGTTCCACAGTCGTCGAATGGTTTTAATTGTATGTGTTGTATATTGTAAAATATAAGTGTTACACTTATGGCTCTGCATGACAACTGACTCTGTCGAATCTTTTAAGCTTCCGCGTTGATCACAAATTTCAGTGCTTGCTTTGTGAATGAACGCCTTTTCGAATCAACTACAAATTACAAAAGAAAACAAGTAAGATTGCTCTAGTCGGGACCTCCCTCTAGTCGAGACCTCAAAAAATCCTAGTGTTCCCATTTAAGGATAAGTCTCAACTTTCCCCAGTCATAACTTTGCCAAAAGTCAACCGATTTTCATAAGGATGGTCTTTTTGTTCATGGTTCGTTGTCTAGATGAATTCTACATTTCAGTCTAATAATTAAATTTTTGGTCCAAATTCATGTAAAAAATTTTCGAATATAAGGATAGGGATTTTCCCATATAAGGATAAGTCTCAGCTTTCCCCAGTCGTAACTTTGCCAAAATTCAACCGATTTTTATAAGGATGGTCTTTTTGTTCATGATTCGGTGACTAGTTGAATTCTACAATTCAGTCTAATAATAAAATTTTGGGTTCAAATTCATGTAAAAAATTTTCTATATATACTCTAGTGTCCCCATGTAAGGATAAGTCTCAACTTTCCCCAGTCATAACTTTGACAAAACTCAACCGACTTTCATAAGGTTTGTCTTTTTGTTCATGAATGGTTGTCTAGATAAATTCTAAATGTCAGTCTAAAAATAAAATTTTTGGTCCAAATTCATGTAAAAAATTTTCGATATATACCCTAGTGTTTCCATATAAGCATAAGTCTCAATTTACCCCAGTCGCAACTTTGCCAAAACTCAACCGACTTTTATAAGGTTAGTCTTTTTGTTGATGGTTCGGTGTCAAGAAGAATTCTACAATTGAGTTTAAAAATAAAATTTTCGCTCCAAATTCATGTAAAAAATTTTCGAATACCGGGAAGCATCTCCGACCCCATAAACATGTGTGTGTTTGTGTGTGTAAGCTTGTATATTATTCCAAGCGGGTTGAAATGTTTATAAAAACACGTCGCTGGGTTCAGGCGAAGTTGAAGCTGAATTAAAGCAGTGTAGACGAGATAAATTAATAAATATATTTACCAATTGTCTTGAAGTATTGTTTATAACCTACAATGTACTGTAGCCGTAGCGATTCAATTTTTTTATTTATGATTATTTCTGATTTCTCAATTAGCTGAAGGTCAAAAGGAGTGGTGTAAATAACTAATTTATTTCCAACAATGCTCACGTTTTCAATAAAAGCCAATTTGTATTGTCTGAACGAACAACTACATATGTATATAGATTTATTTACACCCAACTCTTTCCTACTTTGTGGTCTTCAAGGTGCACCGCACTTTACTGCCGCAATCATGACAACATTCTCCATAACAACAACAAGAACGGACTGGCGCAGCTAAGCTAGTAAAGCAATCCCAGTGCCGGGCGAAACATGACAGCGAATCAATTGAATTCAATCAAATCACCACAAACAAGGGAGACAGTAAACGCGCAGAAGCAGAAGCAGCAGCAGCAGCAGCAGCAGAAAGCGAAGACGGAGATGTAAACACGCGAACAAGCAAAACAATAACAGCTACAAGAAGCACAGTAAATTGACAGTAAAACCATCCGGAAGGCGGCACATTAATGTAGTTACAAAATGGGCGCCAACTCGTCGACCAGATCCGACACCAGTCTGCACCAGGACGATGACGGTAAGTTTGGGCGTCAGCCACAAAGTCCATTAGCATGCGAGGCATGAAATAAGCACAGTAGCATTGGGCTAAAAATTCAAAAGGCCATCAAAAAATGTGTTTATAACAAAGTTTTTAGGAAAAAGGGAGCTGGCCATGGAGCGTCTGGACGAGCTGTGCCTGCTGCAGATATTAGCATACCTTCGGTTGCCCGATCAGCTGGCGATGCTGCAGTACGATGAACGTTGCCAGCCCCTGCTGGGCAGCCTCTGGCGCCGTAATCTGACCAGAATTGAGCTGAATCTGCTTCAGGTGCCGCTATGCGAAAAGCATTTTAAATTCCTGCTGCTCAGTGCCGTGAAAAAGCTGCGATTGCTTAGGCTCAATTACTTGGACAAGGAGAAGTTTAATGTGCTGGTCACACTTCGATTTCCCAAGCTCCAGATGTTCCAGGTTGATGCGCTTCCTCCCTTCTTCCTCTGTCGCCAAAAACAGAATCAACTAAGACAGATAATGCTCACTCAAAATAATGAGAATAATGCCGCTGAGGCGTGTCTTTTCCAGCAAACTCAGCTAACCTGGTGATGGCTACAGATCAAAACAAAAAAATAAATATTAAATATATAATAAAAAATATTTCAATGCGAGCTAAAAGGCTGTAGCATTTATTAATATATACATATATAGGATATAGAATAGGGCTAAATACTTCAATGCTCGTCAAAAATATCGTATGTTGAAAAATTAAATTTTTAAAATGTTTTGTTCTTGAATTCTTTTTATTATTGATTAAGGAACGAAATGCGTATATCAAGAATTTTCGTACTATAATTCGATAGTGGGTATTCTAAAAAAAGTACTTGAATTTAAAAAAATTTAATAACTATTTGCTTTAGATTTAAGAACAAAAGCTCCGGATAAATGCTTTCTAAATGTATCTTAAATTTGTGTATTTAATAATTAAAATAACTTTTCACTTTCGTTTAATATAATTTCAGTTAATTTTGATCATTTTCAAATATTGCGCGCCATTGGCAAAGGAAGCTTCGGCAAGGTAAGTGACGATAACGGCACTGATAAAAACTTTGGATCAAATCAGTTTAATGTGTGTATTCTTTTAGGTGTGCATTGTACAGAAACGTGATAGCGGCACTCTTTACGCCATGAAATATGTTAGCCGCTCTGTCTGTGAATCGCGTGGCGCTTTGGGCGGTGTGATCAAGGAGGTGGAGCTCTTATCCTCTTTGGAGCATCCATTTTTAGTGAATTTATGGTTCTCGTTTCAGGGTAAGTATACACACACACACATACATACAAACAAACGCGCGCTACACACACATAGTTAGATATGCAAATGCTGGCGCTACCTGTAGAATAAGTGCTGATTGGCAATCAAAATGTAAATTAACTATGTGTATTTCTTTTGATGTCAGAACATTCACATGAACCTATTTTTTCTTCTTCTTCTCTTATCTGGTGAACCTTTAACAGATGAGGAAGATTTATTCATGGTTTGCGACCTGTTGACGGGTGGTGATTTAAGATACCACTTACAGAACCGAGTAGGTTGCCGCTATTGCTGTTGCAAAATTTTTACGACTCTCACCGAACACATGTATTTCACATTTCTTTTGCACCTCGTCAGGTGGAATTCTCCGAGCAGAGTGTGGCCTTATTAGTGTGCGAGCTGGGCAGTGCCCTGGAGTACCTGCAAACACAACGTGTGATCCATAGGGACATAAAGCCCGATAATATTCTACTGGATGATGCAGGTGAGTTCAATAAATAACACACTCACACACATACACAAAATTTCGAGTCATTTTTGGCCAAGTTGCCCAAAAAAGCTGCCATAATTCATTATATTGTGAACCATGTTCATGCTCAAAAATTTATTGATTTCATGTGCGCAAGCAGCAAAACTTTTTGCCCAAGTGAATACAGGCAGAACCGGCAGGAAATTATTCATATATGTACATACATATATATATATACAATGTTGTTATCTGCCACCTGCCACTTGCCATCAGCAACTTTCCACATTGCTATTTAACATATCTCATATTGTATTTCCATTTCAATTTATGCGCTGTCAAATTAAAAACAGTGTTTGTATTAAACCGTCTAGATTAAATTAGCAAATTGTCGAATAAAGCCATAACTGTAATTTTCATTATTTTTTCTATATAGACAAGAGATTAATTCACAATGACAGCTAGTACAAGGAATTTAATTTACACAAATATAAATTGAATTCTTGAAATTTTTTAATTTAGCCACAATAAATGAATTTTGCAATATTAAACAACAAAAAATTCAAGATTTTTGTTGTCAAATTTAAATTAAAAATATTTGTGTGTAGTTAGAAATTCTACTTTAAAAATAAATTCGTTGCATATGTCCTACAGCACTTAAAAAATTCGTTCATCAAAAAAGAAATGAAAATTAAAAACAAAAAAATTCGTCAGTCGTTATAAAATTGGTTTTCTCAATCATAAAAATATTTAAATATTATAAAAACAAGGGACTAACATGAATATGATTAAAAAAGATTTTAATTTTACATTGCGCATTATGAGGAAATTTAAATTCATGTTCAATTGTTTGTTTTCATTCGAACTGATTTAATTAAATTCCACTTTTTCTTTGCGAGTTCAAAGTGCGCACTTTATTTAACTGTTCAGTGCAGCAATATAAATTAAAATATTCAGAATGTGCTAGTCGTGAAGTTTTGACTGAAAGCTACCGTGTAACTAGAATTAGTAAACATATAAGAACATAATGTTTTACAAAACTTATTAAACTTATTATTTGTATTTTTATTGTTTTTCAACGTCTTATCAACAATAGAAGAGATAGAATATAAATTTTTATAACTAGGAAAAACTTATCCGAAAATAGCCACAAGTACTGTAAATATCCCATTCGATTAACTTACACACACACACAAACTTACATAGTCAATATTGGTACATGGGTAATTGGAAACCAATTACGTGCACTTAATTCCAGGACACGCTCATTTGACTGATTTTAATATTGCAACGAGGTTGCAAAAGGACTCTCTCGCCTGCAGCATGTCCGGTACGAAGCCATATATGGCGCCAGAGGTCTTTATGTGCGCCCTCGAAGAAGTTGGTAAGTGAAAATGTGTTGGTACAGGGACGAGAAGACAAATCGAATTAAAACTGGAATTGCAGCAGCATTTAATGAAATGTTTCCGCTCGTTTGGTTATTTAATTTGCAGCTGGATACAGCTATCCAGTGGATTGGTGGTCCCTCGGTGTTGTGGCCTACGAGATGAGGTCGAATAACCGGCCATTTGTGCTGCACTCACATACGCCCCTGGTGGAGATCAAGAACGTTTTAAACACAACAGTCCATTATCCGCACTACTGGAGCCATGACTTTATCGATCTGCTGCAAAAGGTGTGTGGAGACAATTTTAACAACCATTCCAACACTTCATTTGATATCTATTAATTAGCTTCTCTGCGTGCATCCTGGAGCTCGGATGAGCTCACAACAGGAGCTACATCAAACGCCGCTGCTGCGGCCCACGGATTTTCAAAAGGTGCTGGAGAAGAAAATTAAGCCCCCATTTAAGCCACCCGAGGATCATCTCAATTGCGATCCCTGCCTGGAGCTGGAGGAAATGATCGTCGAGTCGCGCCCGCTGCATAAGAAGAAAAAGCGTTTGGCCAAACAACGTTCGGCGCAGCGAGACAGCGATCCCGAAACGGCACTTGTCAAGGAGTTTATTGTCTATAATCGCTTCAAGGAGCTCAAGCGCAAGGCCATGGAGCAAAAGGAAAGCGACTGGCAGCGCGAACTGGAGCTGGCAATGGCCAACTCAATTGTGAACAGTCTGGCGCCCATTCAAGAGAAGCCAACAAATTCGCTGGCCCCCAAAACAACGCCGTCAGCGACTGCGCTAAATGCATGTGTCCGATCCACAAGCACTCCCACACAACCCAAAGATAGTGATAGTATTGAATTTATAGATCGCACACCTTCACCACAGGCGGCCCAGGGGACGCCAACGGCGCGAAGATTTTGCTGCAAGGCGACGAGCACAGTACGGGAATAAACTCAACTTTCATATTTGATCAAAATGCACAAAACTAGCTACACATTCCTTAATGTCAACACAGGTTTCATGGCCCACACACACACAGACAAACACACACGCATAGTAAGAACACGCATTGAATTCAAACATTAGTAGTTACATGTATGAGCTACCGGAACCTACTACAAGGATTATATAAATAAATATTTTTCGAGCAAGCATATAATAATAAACTTACATATATAGTTCATTGTAATCCAAAGGATGCAACACCAACAAGCAAGCAACAAGCCGATTTGCACCATTGCATGTAGCTATATATAATATATATACAATTGTATTTTATAACTCACCTGTATATATATATATATATATATATTATGTATGTATTTCTATATACATGTAACTATTTTTTAGATGTTAGACGAAAATCAAAATAAATTGTAATGTCCTCTTAAATTTTTTACAATTTTTAATGGGTAAATATTTGTTAAAAAACACAGAAATATAAGATCTTTATTGTCCTTGGCAAACCATATTGTTAATAATTTATAATGCATCAATAATAAGAAGCGTTGCCAATTCGATTTTTTTTTTGTTTATTTCAAGTTATATTTCATTCATGTTTCACATAAGTTTTTTTTAATGCTTTTTTGTATAAAAAAGAGTAAATAATTACGGTTTGTATGTATAAAGTTTTTTTTTTTCACATATTTGTTGATCTTCATGTTTGTTAAAATATATATAATTGTATGGGTATGTGTGTGTGTGTGTGGGAAAACACTAACCAAATTACAATAATTGTGTTGTATTGTTCAGCAAAAATGCAACATGTTTAGTTTGTTAATTCAATTTCATCAATCCACGAAATTTTTTTTATATTTTTTTATTATTTTTGTTTTTGTGGTTATTTAGAATTTACGAATATCAACATTTATTACACTGATGCCCGAACCCCATACTGTGCGTGCCCAGCGATGCAGCTCAACTGTTTTCGTGGATGCACGCAGTCAGTAATGTGGATTGGGTCATGTTTTGAATTAGAAAAATTTATGAGAAAATCGTAAAATATTTATTATATTTTGGACTTGTCGTAGAGATAGAATGACAAGTTTGTGAAATAGGTTTTTTTTACCTAGTTTGAAATGATGATCTACTTGAAAATGTAGAACGAGTATTTCATTGTTTTTTGTTCTTTTCTTTTCATTGTGTTTAACGAATTTTTGTTGTATTGTTTTTCTTGAAGCAAAAACAAATGCAATTGTTTAGAAAAAGCGTCAGTTTTCTGTAAGAAAATCGAATTTTTGCTGTCGCTTGTTTTTATATATGTTAAAGAGGAGAATGAGAAGAAACTACAAGCTGAAAATAATGTGTGGGTGAGTTTCCTTTGTTTCTGTTTTGTTGGTTTGAGTTTTTTTTTTGTTGTTTGTTTTTGTTTTGTGTTTCTGGAGCTCAATTCGGTTGTGTTTTTGCTTTTAGTGTTACTTTTCTGTTGTGTCTAAACAAAATGTTACTCGTTTTCGTTGAACTCCACACGTGGCACTGGCGGCGGACATCCGCCTTGGCCGTTTCGCGGCAGCGCTACCGAAATGGTCATACTATACTGTGGTGGTGTCCACAGACTCGATGCGTGAAGCGCTACCATCGCTACCACCAGCGTTGCCGCCCTCGCCATTCAGTGAGCTGGCATTGCCGCCTTCGCCAGCATTGTCGTTGACTCCTTCGCCATTTAGCGAGCTGGGATTAGCGTTGCCACCCTCGCCAGCATTCTTTTTGGCGCCAAAGTTAAGTAGCTCCACATTGACATTAATGGTTTTCGTTTGCACAGGCGCATCCGGATTCTCGGCTGGCGGTTCCTCGGATCCCGTAGCCGGTGCTGTTTCGCCACCGCCGGTAGTGATGGTCAATGAGAGATCGTTCAGCGACTTAAGCACTTTATCAACATCCTCCTGGGTGCTCGGAGCGCCATTGCGGTTGCCAAAGTGCAAGAAACACTTTCCGAAGTGACCTAGAAATAACAGAGTTGTATATAAATATAAGTATCTATCACATAGTAGGGTTTTTAAAACTACGAACCCTTCCATGTAATCGACAGTGGATTACATTCGCGTTTACGAAGCTCGGTCTTCAGATCCTTAACGCGAATGTCGCGTGTCAGGTTTGTCAATTTAACACAGAAATCACGCGGCGGGCGATTCTTCTTCTTGGGACGGCGTTCACCCGCACCTCCCTCATCAAATTTGCGATCTTCACTCTTGACACCAACCTCGACACCAGACTGATCGCCTTCAGACTGTAAACGCAAATTGTTGGTTGCTTGGTTAGGTAATGTAAAGTTCAGTGAATTCAGAGACTGTAATTTACCTTGTTTGTGCGTCTGCGACGGTTGAAGAAACGACCCTTGCGACGTGGTGTGCGCTTCTGCGCATTGTCCTGTATATATACATAAAAATATATAAATAGTAACTTGGGTTAATACAAATTGGCTTGATAAAACAACATTTGTAAACGTACGCCTTGTTGTTCGTTGTCAGTCTGTGAGGTGGTGCGTCCTGGGTTTCCTCGTTGGAAGCGACGACGCAACGGTCCACGACGGCGTCTACTGTTTTGATGCTGCTCAACATCTGTATCCTCCTCCTTCAGGGTTATCTTCTTACCCGATTTCTCCAGCTGCTCCTTCAGTTGCTGCAGCACAGGCAAAATCTTCAAGCGACGCTCAGACAACAGTTCCCAAAAAACGCCATTTGGACGCGGCAAACGTTTAGCCACACGTATAACCTCAGTGGGTGTTACAATAATGTCCACTGGTGTATCGTACTTTTGAAACAAGTTGATTGGCAACGCGTCAACAACCTGAACATCGTGCACTATTGTCGCAATGATCGTTTCTGGCGTTATAACGCCCAGCTCAATGAGCAAGCCAATGTCCAAATCGGCAAATCCGTTTCCGCGTCCAATGCGATAGCCATCACGTGACACCACCACCGAGCCAATGACCACCAAATCAAGCTTCAATTTGCTGTCCAGACTGATTTCCGAACGGAATTTTTGTATATCCTGGACGCGCAATGCTTCTTTCTTTTGCTCATCGGTGGCATCAGACGGCACATCGACTTTAAAGCAAAGCGCGGGCGAGTCCCGTGTGCTGGGCAAATATACCGATTTATTAGCCAAAATTGACTGTTCCTTAAAGTCATGCAAGGCGCGATCAATGTTCACTTTGATGTGCTCTATTTAAAAGACATACATTAAGTACATAATGCCTATTTAACTTTGTTTTGTGGGCAAAAAGTGCAACTTACGTGCTTTTTTGAACTCGTCTTCCTGAATGAGCAATGCTGCGGCCTTATCGGCATCAACGAACGCAGGAATACGGTTGAAAATTCCATTAAAACCTATTCCAACTTTGCCTTCCTGGATCTTCTTCCAGGTTTGAACGCGCAACGCGCGCTTTGTCGGCTCTGCGGGCTGAGCTATTAAGGATATGGTCAGATATTAGTTTCTGATTATACTATATTAACTGTTTAGAAAAAATGTAAACTTAGGTATTCAGAGTTTACAGGAGGCTTTAGAGAATAGTAAATTCTAAATATATATACAAATATATATACATATTTGTATTAGCGTATTGATATCGCTATTCGTGGATGTCGTATGGGTGCTAAAAATAAACACAAACAAATGCCGTGGAGATTGCGGCTACCAGAGAGCAATTTCAAACTGAGCAGCAGCTGAACGAGTGCTTTTTACATGGAGAGAGTGAGTGGAAGATCTCTCCTTACCGGCAACAAAATCGTTTTCATTTGTCAGCAGTTGTTTCTTATCGCTGACCCATTATAATGCATGCATGTTATCGCGCCAGGTTCATGTCTGATTAAATGTTTCTATATATTCCTAATAAACCGGTTTTCACACCCAGTTATAAGATATTTGACGCACACATATAATATTGCAGTTGAAAAAAAAAATTTAACTTAACAAACAACCAATTGTTATTTGTCAATTGGAATCACCTGTCCAAGGGTACGAATAAATGCATTTAACCTACATACACCACATATTTAAATTGAGAATAATTATAATTTCAGAACCAAAATATAAGAAACATGTGTGCGTGTTCACAAACATCAAATGGGCAAAACATTAAAAATATCGATATTGACGTACGACCAATAAGTTGGCAACGCTGCGGCAACTCATACACACACACTCACGCACGCACATCGTTGCTCAGGCCCAAACACACAGGCACACACACCGTCACAGCATTTCTCAGCGATGAGCGCATCAAGACGCGCGAATTTTTCAATTAATATGTATGTGCATATGTATATGCAAAAGTCTAGTTGTATTGCTGCTTGCAGAAAGAACAAACGGCTTGCATATATACATACAAACATAGTTGACTATGACATTAGCACGAGCACAGAAAAAAAAGAAAAATACGTAAGAGCACATTCATATGGGCCAAGAGCAGCGAAAATGATTCATTGCGTACTATTTGGGAGTTGAACTTAGTAATTGCAGCACTTGTAGCATTTTGAGCATAAAATTGAGGGGCTCGATGACGTAATTAATAGAAGAAACACGAAAAAAATAATTTTCGAGCAACAAAAGTTCTCATTTATCTATATATACACATACATATACATATATAAATATATATATAATATATGTGTGCGTATATGCAAGTACATACACATTTGTAATTTGTTGTTCTTTCTGCTGTACTTCTTTTGGATTCTTTGCGCGCTTTGCTTTCCATTTTACAGTTTCTAATATCGCAATGACACAGACAGTGTGTCAACTCTTATTTACCGCTAGAATCAATCAGAAAAAAAATATGAAAGAAATATGGCGGCAATTTGACAACTTTTTATGTCATTGCTTATGAAAAATGGCCGTTCGACAAAAAAAAGTGCAGGAGCACTGCGCCTATGCCCTTGAACCAATTTTAATGATTCCAACTAAAAGCTAAATGCAAAATATAGCAAACTATATGCCCGGCAAATAAATACTTAAATACATACATATTTATATATCTATACATGCAAACGAATTGCTCACAAACAGAAATCTCTTTTCCTCACCCCGAAAACTTACTTGTCGATGATACCTCCGCGGCGGCGGCAGCGGCAACGGGAGCTTCGTTGCTTTGATTTTCCATCGTTTTTCGTTTATAAACTGTGTATTTAAACTGTTCTTCTTTAGGTTTTCTTTTTCAACAATTTATTTTTCTTTCACAAATTTACACAAGTTACAGAGCAACGTCTACCTTCTCCGGCTGCTTCCAACAAACCACGTTTCTGACTCGATGAAAATTTTTTATATCGATATCTATGGGAATTGATGGTCTCTCTTTTTTGGTATTTTTTTTTTTTTTTGACTACGCAAGAAAGACGAGCACTGGCTTTCAGAATATTTTTTTTTTTAAATAAACTTTTGATGTTAACAAATGAACATGCACAATCAAAAAAAAAAAAAAAAAAGTAAAATAAAAACCGGAACAATCGACAATTAACACGTTTTGCGATGTTATGAGAAACTAATGCAATCCCAATTGAATAAAACCTGACAATAAAGTCAGTGCTAAATAAATTGAAGTGCCTGACTATTTTTGCCAAGCTTATGTCATTTTTTTAGATAAAGCATACATCAATGTAGTAAAAATTTCTTGTATAGTCGATCATCAATTCCGCGTTAAACAGTAGTTCAAAAATTTGGTATGTAATTTTAACCGTAGCTTTCATTTAAATATAAATTGTAAAAACTCAGCCTAATGGCGGTAAATGTTGGTAATAGTAATATCAGATATCGATATACATATGCAAAAAATACTGTTTTGTTTTATAGTATTTCTTGCAACGGTCGTACTCCAATGCAATAAAACAAAGCAAAAAAGCCGCGAGTAGTGAACAGCGTACATCGTACAGCGTTCATTATGTCACAGCTGTTCTTTGCACAACGTGGAGCGGTCATTCGCTCGAGTAGTTTGTTATTTGAATTTTTTGAATTAAAAACCAGCCGGTACTCGCTCGATGCAAAACTCTGTGCATTATGCAATTTCAACTGGCAGGCGTGTGCTCTGCGCAGTACGTCTAAGGCTCGGCACTGGCTTTCCTTCTGAAGAGCGCTGCCTACATCGTGCTGCAGTTCATCTTTCGCGTAATAGAAAACATGAAACGAATGTTTCGGCCCTTTTTAAGCCGGTACAGGTGCAGGCCAACGTCGACGATGAAGATGTGGGCTCCGAGCTGGTTGGCAAGCTGGAAAAGTCAGAACTGCTAAAGATCTTGAATAAATTCGCACAACGACGCGAAATCAAGGCACTTTGCAGCGAAAATGGGTTAGATTGTAAGCAAATGTCTGGACTTCATTCAAGTGCTGGTTAATACAAACGTCTCTCCGTTAGCTTACCTACAGCAACAGGCCTTTGGATCATTTCGTCGTTTCTGCATTGAGGCTGAAAACTTGCCAGCTGATGTGCATATAATTTTTAGCGACATTATGCACGGCGCCGGGCATATTGACGACATCTTTCCTTATTTTCTGCGCCATGCCAAGACTGTGTTCCCCCACCTAGACTGTATGGATGATTTAAAAAAGATATCGGACTTGCGGCAGCCAGCTAATTGGTATAGCAACGCTCGGGCCATTACACGTAAGATCGTTTTCCATGCTGGACCCACAAACTCTGGGAAGACATATCACGCCATGGAACGATATTTGGGTGCCAAGTCGGGAGTCTATTGCGGACCCCTTAAGCTGCTTGCCACGGAAGTGTATAACAAAGCCAATGAGCGGGGCACTCCATGTGATCTTGTCACTGGTGAGGAACGCAAATTCGGCATCAGCGAGAACTCGCCTGCCAACCATGTGGCATGCACCGTTGAAATGACCTCTGTAAATACACCTTGTAAGTGTCAGCTAATTATGCTTTATTTCTTGCTAAATTAAGTTATCTTCAAACAGATGAGGTGGCGGTCATTGATGAGATTCAGCAAATACGAGATCCGCAGCGTGGATGGGCTTGGACGCGAGCATTTCTAGGATTGATTGCCGATGAGGTACACGTATGTGGCGAAGCGGGTGCAATTGAATTGCTCGAAAAAATATGTGAAACCACAGGTGAAACGGTCGAAGTTCGTCGCTACGATCGTCTTACGGAGCTGACAGTAGAAAATTCAGCGCTGGGATCTCTGGACAATGTTATGCCTGGCGATTGTATTGTTTGTTTCAGCAAACATGATATCTATACAGTTTCACGAGAAATCGAAGCGCGGTAAATGCACAGCCATTTTTTGTTAATAGTTTTCTAATTTGTTTTCATGGATTCCATCGTTTAATAGTGGCAAAGAAGTTGCTGTGATCTATGGCGGTTTGCCACCTGGCACCAAACTAGCGCAAGCTGCCAAGTTCAATGATCCCGAAAACAGCTGTAAAGTGATGGTGGCCACTGATGCCATTGGTATGGGATTAAATTTGTAAGTTTGCCTGATTTCATTAATATTTTCCTGTAATAAAATTGCACATAATTGCAGGAGCATTCGCCGAATTATTTTCTACTCGTTGGTCAAACCCACAATGAACGAGCGCGGTGAACGTGAAATCGATACGATTTCCGTATCCTCAGCTTTGCAAATAGCCGGACGTGCTGGTCGCTATCGTACTCAGTGGGAGCACGGCTTTGTCACAGCCTTCAAGTCAGAAGATCTACAAACCCTGCAACGCTTATTAAACCAAACGCCGGAACCTCTAAAACAAGCTGGCTTACATCCCACCGCTGACCAAATAGAATTGTACGCCTACCATCTGCCAAACTCATCGCTGAGCAATCTAATGGATATTTTCGTGAATCTCTGCACTGTGGACGATTCTTTATACTTTATGTGCAATATCGAAGATTTTAAGTTCCTCGCCGAGATGATACAGCATGTCCCTCTGCCACTGCGGGCACGCTATGTTTTCTGTTGTTCCCCTATTAATCGCAAGATGCCTTTTGTGTGCTCCATGTTCCTAAAGATAACGCGGCAGTACAGCCGCAATGAGCCGATTACCTTTGATTTTATCAAAAGAAACTGTGGTTGGCCCTTTAAGTTGCCCAAGACTATACTGGATCTAGTGCATCTGGAAGCCGCGTTCGATGTTATGGACTTGTATTTGTGGCTGAGGTAAGTACATTTATGAACAGCTTGGCTAACAATTGCCTAACAATTTACATCTGCATGCAGCTATCGCTTTATGGATCTGTTTCCCGAGGCAGCCAGCGTGCGCGAGGCTCAAAAGGAGCTGGACGAGATCATACAACAGGGCGTGTTTCAAATAACTCGGCTGCTGAAGAACACAGAGGCTGGCAACGATGGTGAAACGCCCAGTCACAGCATGCGGCGTGTTACACAAATCAGAGAGCCTCGACTGCCTAGCTCATCCCGAGGGCGGTTAACGGAAAGACTACTAGCCCAAGGTCTGCTGACGCCTGGCATGCTCAGCGAGCTGCGTAAAGAGTGGGATGCACAGCAGCATTCACAGCCGCAAGTATCATCAGTCACTAAGGACTCACAGGATTGTGGTACAGATAGCGACGATGATGATAAGTATTCGGGGAGCTCTAAAAAGACGCGGCGAAAGCGAAGAACATAGTATAATTAGTATATTAAAGCCGTAAGCTCTACGTAGCTGTTGTTTATGTTATTGTTTTATTTTTAAGTCAATTATGTAATATTAAAATTATTTTAATAATCAACAATGACAATTTAATTGCTTTAAATTGAAAAATAGAAGTTTGTAATCTATTCCAGGAAAATCCAATCACTTCATTCATTTTTATGGAGGGAGTTTCTACAAAGAGGCTGAAGTACTTTACAAATAAACTTAATTTATTTGCATGACTTCCCACTGATGTATCGTATAATTGGTTAAAGTTACATGCACACATAGAAGCTTATATATAATAAAAATTTTTTTATAAAAATGACTTGAATAGTTTAAAAGATTTTTGGTTTTTCCAACGTATTTGTTCCTCAACTGTTTTCAGACCTCCGAACATTTTGTTCCAAAATTATATTATATATTAAGTTATTCTTTTCATATCGCAAAGTTCATTAACAACAAACACATTTTATCAATTTGAATTGTGATTATAAAACAGTGGACATCGAAAACATAGAGATTTTTAAAAAGATACAAATATATGTAATAAAATATTTTAACTATATATATTTTTTTTTTTTGTTTGTAAGATTTTTGCATATGAGCATTTGTTGTACATAGTTTAATACTTGCTTTGACAATTAAAAAATCAATTGAGTACCGATAATTATTAAAGCTTTTAAATTTTTTTTTATAAATACATAGATAAACGTATGTACTTATGGTAGTTGCGCTCGCCGCCCATCTATTTAGTGGGTGATTTAAACGCTTGCCTGACGAGCAGTCCAATAGTAAGTGAACATGCTCCACAAAACTCAGTTAATGGTACATAGGTTTTGTATTATTTATCTTTTTGCTAACGTCAACATTAAATGTTGTTTCTTGTATATATTCCAAGCAACCCTCATTAAACAGGATTAAGTGATGCTGGATTCCCAATTTCTCGCTCAACATTATTTGCCCCTCAACTTTCCATCGGTTGTACAATAGATTTTTGTGCGTATTTAATTTGAATCCTAAGGTACAGGTATTTGTATTCATATAAAAAACTGGAACAATGCGCATGATTTTCTTGTTAAAAATTTCAAGAATTTCTTTTGTTGCTTTGTAATGTGTGTTATGCGTTGGCTACAATTGTTGATATTTGCTATTAATTTGCAGTTAGCCAGAATTCTGGCAATGTGATACGCAACACCTAAAAGATTGTTTAACTACTAACAATTCTAGTTGTTATTTACCAATCCTGAAGCGTTATCACAGTACCAAATGTTCTGGCTAACATGATTAACAATGTTAGTTATGTATATAATCATTTTGTTTGTTTTTTTTTAGTTCTTAGTAATGTTAATAAAAAAGTGCTAGTCTTTGTGGGACCATCAAAAACCTTTGCGGTTAAATATTTGTTGAGTTGCATAGATATAGTAATTACAAAAAAACAGACATGTGTCTTACATTGTCTCTGTTATTTTTGTATTTTTTTAATATATTCATTATCACAAACAATTATAAAGTTTAAATTTTAGTAATAAGTTATGCAGTTATGCAGTTGCGTATAAAATTTCCGTATTCTAATTAATTGTTTTGTTTTGTTTTCCTTTTTTTCTGCTCACATTTTTGTAAACAAAAATACGTGTGCCAAATTTAATTTAATTTCAAATTACAAATGTTTTTGTTGCCAACTTGGGCACGTATCTGGTTGATTTCCAGATCTTCCAAAAATTACAATATGTAGTCTTTGGGCGTGGAACACATTTTTACGATCAGCGATCGAAAAAATGTTTTTGTTCCGTAAGAAAAAAACCAATCTTAAAGTTTAAAGTAACCTTTCAGTTACTAGAACTGACAAATTCTAGACAAAATCAAGCTCCAGCCCGGGCTCAATGTCGACTGCAACCGCATTGTCTGCAGGGAATTGAACCTCGTCCGACTCCTTTCGTGGTTTATCCTTGGACCTGTCCTTGAATGCCGCAAAGCCCAATTTCTTGAGCGCTTTACTGCTGCGTCCTGAGGACTGTCCCAACTGCTCAAATCAGGAATCCACCAGTACATGCCATCGCGCCAGCATCTCGCCCTTGGGCATTTCGCACACATCGGCCCAATGCGCACACTCCTCCGGTCCGGATGAGTTTAGGCCCATGCTAAACCAACCGACCATTTCGTTCTTCTTCATATGCCTCTTGGCATACACCGAGATCATGAGCGTCACATCGTTCAGCTGGAACAGCGCCACCTGGAACGCAAAGGTCTCCTTGAAGAGCGGATTGGGCCCCCTTCGTATGGACGTTTTGGCGCGCGAGATCTCTTGGCCAATGCTGCTGACCATACAAAGCTTTACATAGGTGTCGGGCGCCTTGTTGAGCGTTAAGCTGCGAAATTGGCTGCCCTTGATAATCTCCACACTAAGGCGACCTGTGACCCCGTTGTAGCTCAGACCCAAAAGCAGCTCCGAGACACCTCCATGTTGCATGGAGGATGTGGAGCCGGCACTGTCCGATCTGGCCAGGCTCAGCAGATCGCTGGTTGATCCCAAAAGCGAAGATGTGTTACGCGGCTCCAGCGGCAGCCACAGGTTAGTCTCTAGCTCCAAGTCGACAGTTGCAAAGCTCACATATGCCTCGCCTATGAGCCGCTCCTTGCGCAGACGCTCGCAGCCATAGAGCCGCACTCGCAAACCCATGTTATTCACATCCTCGGGATTCACACGATGCAGCAGAAAACTTTCCATATACTGTGGATTCTCGCCACTGCGTATTTTGGTCTTGTGCTTTTGCTTTTTGTTGGGCAGCATCAGCAAGCGCACCTGCAACTCGGCTAAAGTAATTTTTGGATTGCAACTCGACTGTTTTTGGACTCACCTGTGTGTGCGTCTGCTGGCCGTTGGCCAGTGGTGGCAGGCTCTTAGCCTGCATCACGTGTACCGTCATCTTGCGCATTGGCGCATCATAGAGCAGGGACATCTCCAGTTCAATGGGTCCGCGCGGAGCTGCGCCCTTTGCATCACTGACCATAATATCATCTGACTTAATGGAACGCAAGTCGCTTGTATCGAAAAGGGGTTCCTGAAAGCATAAAATTGAATCAATATATATAAATTTAAGCATGTAATTGTTGTATCCCTGCAAAAATTTTTGAATGGTTTTTTTTTAAAATTTTTTTCGCTTAATTAACAATAAGGCGTTTAAACTTGAATTATAAATGATTTAGCTACATATAATTTTTGAATTTCCCCTACTGCAACATCATCTGTAGTATTCCTAAAAACCGGTTTAACTTTCAAAGTTTGTTTTATTCAAAAAGCGAAGTCTTATTGAATTCAGAAATATATTGCTAAACTGTAAGGGTAATTAAATTTCGACAACCCGAAGCAAAGAATGTTTTCTTATTGATTAATATATTTACATCATCGTTGTTGTTGTTGGTGGTGGCGTTGTTGTTGTTGTTGCTGTTGCTGTTGCTGCTCTGATTATAGTTATTATTTGTAATGCTGTTATTGTTGTTGTTATTGCTATTAAAACTAGTTATTGGCACCACCACCACGTTATCCCTGTCCTTCTCAGGCTTTTGGGGCAACACGTCCACTTTATGCTGATATTTTTGTGTCTTGGCATAGGAATTCCGCATGGACGATGCCGGCACAGCTGTGTATGAGAAACGGGCATTATAGATTATATACGCATCCTCTTCAATTACAGTCAGTTTATACGTACCCCGGCTGTCGCCTGTCAAAATGCCCGTGTGACTGTCCACAGATGCCTCGATGGAGTCGTTGGAACTGCACTCGCTGTGCGATGAGGGTATGCCGACCTTGCCCCTTTCGGCAATTGCCAAAGGGTCACGTGTCACTGTGACCCTTTGCAGGTCAGCTTGATGATAATTGAAACTGTGACCTGTCAACGGATTCCGTTGGTCAATGGCCATGCCATAGCCGACAAATTTGCCATTCGGAAGCAGGTTATTGTTCTGCTGATGCCAGCGCAGGCGTCGCAGCATATCCTCCTCCGAATCGGAGCTGGTGTTCTCATAGCGACGCTTTCGCGCTGAATGATGTATGCATACATTCATATAAAATGATGAATCATCTGATGTAGGGCTTTGAGTACTTACTAATCTTTTGAACGCATTTGGCCGCCAAGTGTCGCTCGTCACAGCAGTTGATGCCATGGCGATGATGAAAGCAGCATCTGCGACTTATATAGAGGAATAGCAGAAGAAGCAGCACCAAGACGCCAAAAAATACACCCAAAAGGGTGGTGACCTCAACCGTACCTGGAATAATGGCGATGTGTTTGATATGTGAGAATGAATTCAATCAAAAGTAGCTATCCAAATGCAATCCATCGCAATATCAAGCGACTATAAAGTGACTTCAAGACCTACCCCACCATGGCAGCACCAGTCAGTATCGCACTGTAAACAACAAATGAAAATTGACATTGACAACGTACCCAATGAAGCTGTGCTATCCACACCAGAAGTGACAATCATGTTGGTTCATGCGTAGGATCTTGGCTATCTTAACGCTCCTTTACATTAATTGCAATTTAACTAAAAGCAGAGAATGTTGTTCATGTTAAAAAGGCGTTCAATTTCAATTCAACTAATGGACAAAAGCTCGTGAGTGTGCCATGGTCAAAAATAAATCGATTTTTCACAGGACAATGATTATTTTGTTGACCGAGAACTTGAATTGTAAGCAAGCGAACTTTGTCTTTAACTACAACTAATTGTTTTTTTTTTTAACTAAATTGCCTATAACTAAACTCTTGATACACTAAACAAAACAAATAGTTATTTTACAAGATTAAATCGAAATTGCACTATTAAACTAATATGTTCTCTGTCTATATAGACATATTCATCCGCTTTATCGGATCGTGCCGCACCAACTGTAGTGAGTTTTCTAATAATTTTGCACTGGTTATTCGAGCAGTTATAATATTTTCACTTGAATACCTATCACGGTACAAATAAACGTGAAAGGATTCAAAAGCTTTCCCCCACATCCTGTGTGTGTATAAGTATCACTAAAAGCTTCAGTTTTGACAAGTGTCATGTGGAAACAACTGTTGCTTTGTTACAAATGCGTGTAACTATTGACCCTAACAATATTTCACTAACTAATATTAAACTGCAATTAAAACAAATACATTTATATGCCATATTTTTTTGTATGCGTATTAGTTAGTTTTGAGTCCATTTTAGCCGTTTAATATATCGATAACAGCGTGTCACGACTTATCGATGACCGAACACTATTGCTCGCTATATCGATACAAGCCTTAATGCTGGATAGTGCGGTCGCAGTGTGGAGAAACATTTTGTGTGTCCAACTAAAAACGTTTAAAAACATGCAAAAATGGCGAAGAATACATCAACGGTGTACTTAGGCTATGAAGATGAAGAAATAACGCCCAAACAGGCTGCATTTCTGAACAGCTGCACAAATAAAATAGGTGGAACACCAGTAAGTACAAGAGATGAGCGATTTTGTAGTTCCTGTGAAAGGATTTTGTATGTAGATTAAGTGACAGTGATTTTTATCTGTGATTTGGGATAAATATATATTAACTTATGCGTATTTAAAATAAATTGATTGTAAAATAGTTTTTTCACTGTATTAAATATTTATTAAGTTATAGTTATAGCTTATAAATAGGTCTCAAAAGTCCTTGTGGGTTGTCACAGTTATACAAATATCGCTCATCGTTGACGATAGGAGCACCCACTTTCACACATGTATGTGCACCACATACATACATTCGTTGTTAGGCATTGGCTGAGACACTACATATAATTAAAATTGATTTTTTACCATTAGAATTGGCCGAGACAAGAGGTTTCCGTACCCGCGTGCCCACTGTGCGGCATGGAGCGTCCCTTGATCGTCCAGATGTATGCGCCCCTCGACCGTTCGCAGTTCCATCGCAATCTGTATGTGTTTGGCTGCGTGAGCCCGGCCTGCTCGCAAAACCAGAAGAGCTGGGCGTGCGTGCGCACCCAGCATCTAGAAAATCAGTTCGATGTCATTAGCGAGCAATCGCCCAAGTTGGTCAACAAGCTGAGCAAGAAGAAAAACAAGTCGAGTGCCTTGCCTAAGGTGAACTGGTGCAGCGGAGCGGACGACTGGGGCTGGGGCGAACCGGAGATTGTGGATGAGGCCATGGATCAGACCGCTGACGATGAGCAAAATGAACGGAATGGCAATGTGCGGCCAAGTGCCTTGCAATATGAAAAGCCTGCAGATGAATTTGAGGGCTCTGGCACGGTGGCATACGATTCGGCCAAGTTGGGCGACGAGGATGATGACGATGAGAGTACCTCTGTTGAAAATGATTTGGTCTGCGGCTTTGGTAAAATTGACATGAATTCGCCGGAGAAAGCTGGCGAGGATCCAAATGCCAACTGTGCTGCTGCAGTCCTGCCCACAGCAAGTGGCGAGGCAGCAGGCGCTGGTGCCATGGCGACCATATGCGCCGAAATCGAAGGGCCCGAAACGGATGTTGTGCTAGTTGACACACCCAAGAAACCGGAACGTGATCTTATTGCGCTGCTAAAGCATACCTCGTCCTCACTGTCCCAAATCAAGGACTTTACGCTAAAGCCCATTTACATTGCTGTGGATGTGGAAACCAATGCCAAGCAGGAGGATTATGAGAACTATGGTGGCTTGCTTTCAATGGATCACATACGCGACTTATATCAGGAGTACAAGCGACAGGACGAAAATCCAGCGCACTCGCCAGTATCTGCCGCACCAGCTGCGGGTGGAAGTGGTGCATTTGATGAGCAGGAGACGTACGAGAAAGCGTTGCCCGCCCATGGCGATGTGGTGTTTCACAATTTTATCACAACTATACAGCAAAATCCAGGCCAGCTATTGAGGTGTGTAGTAACTGATTTTGGTTCTTAAGAAGTTTTGGTTAAATGAAATCCTTTTCAGGTATTCCCGTGATGCGCATCCGCTCCTGGTGGCACCGCTTAACGAGCCGCTGCCCAAGTGTCAGAACTGCAAGGGCGAAACCATCTGTGAGGTGCAGCTGCTGCCTACGCTGATCCCAAAACTGCGATTTCAGCAGAATTCCTGCAATGCGCCAATTGAGTATGGCAATGTGTTAGTTTTTACTTGCCTAAAGAGCTGCTGGGATACGCCGGATCAGATGCGCTATGAGCACGTAATTGTGCAGTCTGAAACATAGATACACGCCAATTAAAGTTGCGCACCAAGTGGCTGGCAACAGTAGTCCGAAAATGAAACAAAATTATTTAAATCGCTAATTGCATTAGCTTAGAGAATGAAAAGCTAAGCTTTTTCACTTGTCCTAGGATGATTTTATGCTATAGTTGTTAAGAACGTTGTACGCTTTTAGACAGCAATTGCCGAATAATCGCATAGTTGCTAACGACTCGTTATTTCCACTCACACTAAAGAACAAACACTTTTAATTAGAGAAACGCTATGCAATTTGTTTTATTTACATGGTCGCAATTAAGTTAAACTTAAGACAACGGCGCATCGGCATCCAGATGATAGCTCTTTACCGCTGAAAACCAAAGCGGCGGATACTTTGCGGCCGTCAGATCGAACTCAGTGTTCGTCTCCACCTTGTTGCGCTGCTGCACCAACGTGTAGTTGGACCAAATCAGTTGGGCGAATCGACGCTTGGGCGAGTTTATTATACGCAGCTCTATCACATATTGTGTGTTGTTGCCCTCATCCTCCCCGGGCATAATGCTGCCACGACGATGACGCTGTGTGTGCCTATTTTGTTGTTGAGTTTTCTGCAGCACCAGGGTTACAGTGCTTCCAAAGAGGTGATAACGACCGCGCAGCACATCAGGACGTGTATGGTACAGTTGTTTGAGCTTGTGAACTCCTTGCGCCGGCTCATCTGCACTGGTCATCATGAGCACCTTGCCATCGGGCAGGAAGCGTATGTAACGATAGTATTCAACTAACTGTAAGGGTCTATAAAATTGATCTTGAAAACTATTTTCGCCCATGCGCAAGTATGTTGTTTTGCTGATGTAGCAGCCATTGAAGAGCACACGTTCACGTCGTATAAACATGTCGCGCCACGTCTCGTAACATGGACCTCCATCCTTGGAATTCAAAGAGCCCACATTGTCGCCCCATACCCTGTGAGGTAAGAACATATTTAGATATTGATAAGCTTAATCTTCTCTTGCGTACTTAACACAGGCCAAACGCCACAACTCCTCGTCTCGTGAATAGATGTAGAAACCTTTGCATACCGCCGCAAACTGTTCCAGCGAGCGCATATCCAGTTGCGAGGAAACAACCCAGCGCAGTATATGAATTAGAATCTCGGGCGGCAGATTGGATATATGTAAATTATTTCCAGTCGTTAGAACATTTGTATCTCGACTGTTTATAAGGAGTTTGCCGCCGTATATTTCCTCGCAGCACAGATCCCTCTGAAACTTTTCGTAAAGGCAATCAATGGGCTCGATATTCTCCTTAGACTCCGTGTCGGCTAGGTCTAGTTGCTTGCCAAAATCGGCCGGCAGATTGTGATACTTCTTGTTGACATCATTTTTCAATTTTTGCTGCTCGTAAAATCTAAACTCTATATCAGGTACAATTTGGGTGGCTTTGCGGTAATAGGCCAGAGCATCGTACACCTTGCCCCGCTGCTCCAGCTCGACGGCTGTGCGATATAAACTCTCGGCCTTCGCCTGTGCCTCAATGTCGTGTAAGCCTGACGGCTGCTCCTCTACCACTGGTTGGACGTGCGGGGATTCGTTTTGAGCCTGCAGCTCGCGCTGCCAATTCACGCGGAATTCGTCAAGCACACGGCTTTGATAATTTGGAGAGTCGTCCGTTTCAGCCATGTCCACGCTGGTGCCCGACATCAAGTTGTCTAAGGGAAATAATTATTTTGTGAAATTAAATTGTTTAAGCTTTTGTAACTTATCTTATCTGACGCAATTTCTAACCTGTAATTGGAATTAGTTTCGTCTAGCAAAGCGACTGCTGCAAGTCTATGTAAAAATCAAAAACTTTCGACACTATAATAAATGGGCGTGCGAATTGTTGATAATGACCGCACGCTTCTTTACCCATGGACTTGAAAGTGGTTTTCCGCTGCATGGAAGATTAAACAGGCAGTAGAAGTATTTGGCAAAAAAGCTCACTAAATATTTATAGTACAAATATTTTGCTACGCAATGGTTTTCTAGTAAACCTATCGATAGTATTGAGTGTTTTTACAACACTGAAATATCTAAGAAAACCGACTTATCGATATATCGCGTGGTAACTCGCGCTCGATGTGGCCGGCAAATTGTTTATTGTTTGGGATTTGGATTTGCTTAAAAGTTAATCGAGGAAAAGAGGATGTCTGCCGACTACGCGCACCTATGCTCGTCCATACTGGAGCAATGCTTTGGCAAAGTGGTGCAGTCCGTGGCGGATAGCCTGTTCTCAGCCACCTCGCGCACACTGTCCCAAATTGTGAGCAGCACCAGTTTCACACGTAAGGAGGTGATGCTCGCATTGGCGGTGCTCATTAAGTTCCGGCTGGTCAGCTTCGAGCCATCGAAGCACAATCCATTTCTGGCTGAGTATGCGCTCAAGCGAGAAGATGTGATTTACCTACTACGCTACTCCCGGTGAGCAGGTGCTTTATTGGCAAAATATAAACCCAGCTGATAATCGATGTATATTTTAGCTATATTCATCTCGTGCAGACCAAGTACGGCAATGTTGGCGCTTCTATAGCGGAAGAGCTGCTAAATTGTGGCTCAGAGACGGCAACCAAATTGCTGGTCAAGTGTTTATCGGAAGGCGAAGATAAAGCAGAGAGTGCGGAAACCTATCGGAACACATTTCTTAAAATGGTTGCCGATCATTATATCATAAAGACACCGGAGCTTATCGCTAGCGATGAGTCGGAGGATGTTGTGCCCAAGTTTCTGAGAAACGAGTGCGATTTCTTTGTGCCGCCCAACATTGACCTACAGCTGTTGGCGCAGATACGCAAGGGCGAGGCCACAGTCGATAAGGCATTGGACGGGGCCATGGTTTGGAGTCTCAACTATGATCGCTTCCATCAGGAGTTTCGTGACGACCTCATGAGGCTCGCTATTGAGCGCAAGTTGGGAGAAAATGCCGCTGAATGCTTTAGTTTCATATTGAAGCAAGTGTATTATACCACAGATCCTTGGCAGCGGGTGAGTTTTTAAGGAATCTATAGACAGTTCTCATAATCCTAAATTGTATTCGTTAACAGAAAGCTTCTAACCAAGTTACATTTGTGGAGATAAAACAGGCAATTGAGAAGAAATCAAATAATCTGGAGTTGATGAAATACTTGGACCAATACATATCTATAATAAGTAACTACATATTAATCAACTTTAAAAACGCCTCTATATCTCTATGAAATGCTTATATTTCTCATAGCGGATGATTCGCTTGGCTTTTTGCGAAAGGTGGGCGACATGGGTGGCGGTCAGTATCTGGTGGATATGGAGAAAGCATTCGAATCCTTGGCTTTTGCATGCGTGGAGTCTGTTATAACAGAACGTTTTGGATCTAAGGCGGCACGTATTTTTCGTGTGATACGCGTTAAAAAGTACATCGAACAGGAGGATCTCCAAAAGGAGGCTATGATACCCGCAAAGGAGGCCAAGTCGCTTGCCTACAATCTGTTCCAGGAGCAATTTATCCACGTTAAAGTTATTAAGAAAGTCGGCGGTGGAGGTAGTGGACCGGCCAAGGCTTTTTATCTCTTCCAAATCAAAGAAAAAGATGTAAGAAATAGTGTTATTCAGATGTCAAATTTATTTCAATAACTTTTCAACTGTAGACTGTCAGAATGTTGCTCGACAATTGCTTCAAGTCCCTGTACAATACCATAAGGCGCTCGACTTTTGAGAAAAACGAGCACAAAGGACTCATTGAGAAGTCACAGAGACTGGACAGCATAGTTGAGACGATGAAAGAGCGCGGTGAATCGGACGAATATATCGCTGAGGTATTAAGCATATCGAAATTAATATTCACATGCATTTATATTTTGGTTTTAATATTTTATTACAGGTTGTCGAGACATTTACACCGCCAGAATGTGAAATTCTCAATAAAGTCAAAAATCGCATTAAGACCTTATCGAAAGCTGAACTGACGCTGGATGATACGATATTTTTGTTGCAAATGTATCAGCACCACTGTACGACGTTGCCAACGAGCATTCAAACGTTTAAATAAAGATTGATCTAAAAAATAACTTTCAATTCGTAACTTTGTGTTGTTGTCTTTGATAAATTAGCGGTAGTGCGGACCTCCACCATTTGTAGACTCCATAGTGGTGATGGTAGTTAAATTAGAAAATCGCATTGATAATTATCGAAAAAATGATTTAGATAAAATTGTTAAAAAATTATTTATTAATATTAATAAAACAAACTACAAAACAGACAGTGAAAGTAGGCAAGAGAGATAACGTGAGAGAAAGAAAGGGACAGAGGGAGATTAAGAGTGATATATGAGAGAGAAAACATCACTACTCTACACATATTTAGCACAAAATATTTCCTAAATGTACAAACCCTGTATCTTAGAAACTTACGATATTCGTTTCATTTTAGATCGTTTACTGATTTTAGACCATGCTATTTAGCTTTTGCTTATCCACACAAAGCATTTGAGTTTAACTCATAACAATCAGCTTGTTTTTATCAGCCTTAAAAAGTCTGGCAGCATTAAACGAACAGATGGCAGCACTTGATATTTGAATTTGAATTTGAAAATTTGTTTTTAAATTTAAAAGGATTGAATGGAACTAATAAATAAACGATTGAATAAATATGAATTCATAACTTGCCTTATTTATTTCAGTGGTTAAACGGTTTTATTATCAAGTTTTGGCTCACTTTTTGCTAAGCGATAAATAAATATTAGTTTGAATTTACTCGCAATGATCTGTTGGCAGCGCATGTAAAACCGTCCCACGAAGCGGCGACGTGTTAACGAGCATTTGATTTACTTATTTTTTACATATGACCCCTGACAGAAGCTCGTTCTGACATGGACCGTGCATACACACAAAAACTGCTGACTGGCTGGCAAGAATACCAATAAAAGCGTTAATTAATTAACAATATCGTATTTCCATATGCTTCACGGCGAGTAGTAGCACGGTTCTTTGGACGTCGTCAGTCCCGTGTCGCACACCGTTCCGGATAGTAGGGGTCGATCTGTGTGTGTGTGTGTGTGTATTTTTATTCACCTCCCCCTTTAACATGTGCGTACAAATTGCGAACGCAAAGAATTTCTAGGCGAGCAGACAATTCAACTGGTTGAATGATGTGCTTCATAATAACGGAAAGCTAACCAGAACGTTAAATAAACAGAGGAAAAGCTTATCGTTTCCCTTTTCGTAAGCTCCATCAGCCGGGCACACATTTTTGTACGTCTAAGCGGAAATATTTGTTTCCAGACAGTTTTATCTTTCGGCCAGAAGTCAAATCATATGTCATCTTCAACGTATTTATTAAGCTGGGAGTACATTCTGCACGGTCCGGAGGAGAGTTATCAGAGAGAGAGAGAGAGAGACAGCGAGAGAGAGAGAGAGAGCGAAAGCGGACAAACGACAGGTGAACAGATTGATGCCCGATTCCGAGAAGCATTATTAACAAAGTGTGCAGCCCCCTCATTGGCAGTGGCTGACATTGCGGCTGGCTTTATGTTAATCACGGCCCATGCGCCCACGTTTTGGGCCGAAATGCTGGAGACTACGTTTGACAAATTGCCCACAGTGCCACTGAGTCTGAGAAGAAGCAGACGAGGAATCAGAGGTGTGTGTGATTTATGTGGATATGCGAGCAGGACTTTGGGGTTGACGTCAACCTTCGGCGATAAAGACGGCGGTAATTAGGGGCACTGCACACGGCTTTTCCTTTTCTCGGAGGCACATATGCGAATTTTGGCACGTACAAACGTGTTGCAACCTAATTAGAATTAAAAATAAAGTCATACAGCATCAGAATGGAGTCCAAGTCCTTGACACGAAATGTCGTCGCTAGCTACTCATCTGATGGGCCTCACAAAGTCAAATCCGTGGCAGCCCAAAGCCAAATGCCACTCAAACCATTCAGGCACGGGCACAACCCACATCTGAGTGATACGAGGAGGGATGGACAAGTCCACACCAAGCTGCCATGGGCCGCGAAGCCGTTACACCGAATGCTGCACACTGCTCGGCGCATGCCGCATGCCGCATGCCGCATGCCGCATGCCGCATGCCTCTTGCTGATGCGGTGGCTGCTTTCTGCTTTCTGTTGTTCTTATGTGCGGGCTGCATTAATGCGGCTCTCACCAGACAATTTCATTGCTGCTGCCACATGCGCCTGCATACGCCACATACGTTGCCATTCAGGAGGTGTTGTTCGGATAAGTACCGACTATTGCTGAACTAAAGACGTTAATTGCATGTGGGCTGGACTGTAAGCCAAATACTTGCTTTACGGCCATGTGCGGTAACGAAACGAACCAAACATGTGTATCATGCTAAAGTGTTTGTTTTCTTAAATTAAGTAAAATTCGCATAGAGAAAATTAAATCTTTTTGTATATGTATAAAATATAATTATACTTTTCAATAAATTTATGACTTTAATAATGGAAAAATGATAATAATATTATTTTTATAATGAACAACTAAGAAATGTATACTAGCATTTTTTGTACACATAGGAAATAATTAAGTAAAAACAATAAATATATTGTATTTGGGCGGTTTCGATATCTAATTGGAATTATATGTTGAAATCCGTAAGCCGTTTTTATTAATTACATTCCGTTTTCATGTTGGCAAAATGTCGATTTTTGCAATTTGTCGGGTGAGACTGGGAGTAGTAATAAATATTTTGTGCACGATATTTAGTAACAAAAATTTAAAAACAAAAAAGTTTTTTATATGTCAATATTTTTGACAATTTAATCTCTTAATAAAACACACAATAAGACTTATCTGATGCACGAGTATGTACTCCAAGTTGGGTTCATACGGAAGGACAGACAGACAGACATGGCTCAAACCGAACTCTTGAACGAGTTTATTATAGCAACAAAATCTTTGAGTTCGGTTAGCAAAACTTGTTCAAATTTCAGTTCATTGCATTTTTGCAATTTCAAATAAATTTTTAATTAATACTTCAGTTTGAACAAGTTATGTTTTCTTTTCCATTGCTTTTATTTACATTTTGAGGAATGGAAATCGTTGTTCTACCATAAAAATTGCATTGCATGTGTTTTTCATATAAATGTCATGCCAAAATTGGTAAAAGTCGGATCGAACGCTATTATTGCTTTGGGAATTTGACTTGCTTCCACATTATGTTAAGTTAAGGAATAAAAAAGGTTCGACTAATAAAAATTAATATGGCTCAGAGTTGGATATAACAGTTTGAGCTGGAGTAAAAAGCTAAAATAAAGCAAATACTATAACTTATTAAGCGTGCAAACAATTTCGCACAATGCTCGAATTTATCTACATACTCAGTGCTTACATATATACATATATATGTGTATATACCTTTCAATCTATCAAGTACAAATTGGTTTTTGAGTTCACGTAGCTTTTGGATAGCTGAATCGGAGGCATCGTTGTCGTCCCCATTGCCGTTTGTCTGATGCTCTCTGATACTCGCATTCGCATTCGCATTCGCATTGTAGTTAGGTGGTTGCCCACTCCCACGATTACAATCAATATAAATCACATTTACCCAAAGCGAAAATGTTTTCTACTTCGGTGGAGAAGCCAAAAAATTCATACGCAACAGGGGAATTCACTGCCGCTGTTTTTTTTATTTTTTTAAAATTCTTACATACGTACACAGATACATATTTACTACAACCTATAACTGCTGATAGAGGCGAGGGAGGTCCCAGGTCCTGGCCTGGTCTCCTACACAGCTGGCACTGTCGCTGGTAGCTCCTGCTGTTGGCTCATAGCGAGCACGTCTATTTTTTTCCATTTGGCCAAAAAGGGCAACCAGGCAGGCAAATATGCAACAAATTCTCATTCAAAACACGCACGCAAATTTCTCCAATTCGCATACATGGCAAAAGGCGAAACTGAAACTGTGGCTGCGTGGGTTGGCAAGGGGAGGGAGAGGGAGGGGGGAGTGGGGGGGGGGGGGGAAACTGGAAACCGAAACCGAACCTAAGTGTAATAGAATGAGGATCGAAAATGTACCACAAAGGATGGCATAATAATAAAAAATTTAAGATGTGTAAAAAACATAAAAAGAAAATTCATTTGCGCCAAATTTGTGGATTTCACCTTAATCTTTGTGTCGGGGTCACCCCCCAATTTTACGCCCCCCCCCACCCGCCAACAACAATGTGTACGAAAATCGATGTATGTAGTACTCCAATGAGCGGTTTCAATGTGTTCTGGTCTGGACCCCGCCCGGCTGCTCCCGGCAAGGGTTTAGCCCGAGTCGTTCCTTTTTATAGGTTTGCGGTGAAAGCGCCACGTTTAAAACTCGTATTTGTAGATGCAGATGCCTATGTCTGTCTGTGTATGCGTGTGTGTGTGTGTGTGTGTGTGTGTGTGTGTGTGTGTGTGAGTGGGTGGGCTTAGCTATAAGAGCTATTTAAGTTGACTTGCCCCGGTCTTGAGTTTTACAATCGCTTACGTGCTCCATGGAAATACATACATACATACATATAGATATACTTATATAGACATCGCCTATTAAATCATGTATGCGCCGTAATAAGGAAGCCACATCTTGTATAATGCACGCTGAATCTCGTATTCACATTCACACTAGAGACGCTGGCCAACCAAATTAATGTCGCTCCGTCCGATCCGTCCGGCAGTACTAGCTACTAGCACTTGCCATCCTACTTTCAATTGAATTAATTGAAATTCTTCGCTCAACTAAGAAAAATACGTATGAATGTCTGTTATAAGTTTTGGTTCATTTTCACAAACACACACAGAGATATGTACAATAGAATATATGTAGGTATGTACAAATATAAATCAGTTATATATGCCAGGTATAGTTAAGCTCGATTTTGTATACTCTTTCAAAAGCAATACCAACGAATACACAATCAAAACTTGGAATTTATAACCACTTATTTGAAATAAAAGTAAAATAATATAACATTATTTGTCTTATTTAAAAAACTTGACTTAAAAAAAAATATATATATCTTTATATTTTCACAATTTATTCGTGTTCATTTTAAATTCTTTTCGTGAACACAACTTTTTTTTTCTCACTCCGTTTCTATTGCGTTTTCCTATGCATCGCAACAAGTTCAACCGCAAACTTTTCCAACTATAAACATACACAATTAAATATTCTTTACAAATACAGTCTATAATTTAATTTTTAACGAATTAAAATCACGTTTGTTCACTTTATAAGTTTGAATTTTGTTACCTAAAAATAAATAAATGTTTATTTATATTTAAAAATTCAAGAAAATATCTTAAGATATATATTGTATTTTTTTCTTTGTTGATTTTCTATTTTCATCAAATTATTTTGTTGCTTAAGCAGCTTAAAGTTTAAACAATTGAGCGGTCAAATATTCGAGAATCGAACTAAAAAAAATTTAGCTTAATGTTTTCCTATTTATTACAAAATCCAATTATCAGTCAATTCTAGCTCTAAGTTCATTTAATGTTGTTATTCTTATAAAAATTTATTTCTGTATTCAATTGACCCTCGACTTGGAATATATATATATGTATTCATTATTTTCGGGTGTTTTCGATTGACCCTCATGATGGTCTTTCGAAAAGTGCATAATACCATATAGAATGCACACGCCCAGCTGCTGGGCTTGGCAATTGACCAAAACGGCTACACTTAAGTATATATGTATATATATAGGGGATTTCGCACTTGGGAGCAGCCTAATCTATTGTATGCCTGGCAATCTCAATCTGAATCTGAATCAGAATTTGTCTGTCTGTGTGAAAAGCCGGCAATGATGGCGATTTAAGATTGAAAAACAAAACTGTAACAAGCGGCATTGAGATAAAATAATCTCATGTGAATAGGGGGCTGCTATTTCGACTACTTCTATAAATGCGGGACATTTGCCCGGCTTAGTTAATAATCAACTGTAGCCGCCGCTGCTGCTGCTGCTGCTGATGCTGCTGCTGCTGCTGTCGGGCGGGTCGCTCGGTCTTTTTGTGTTGCGGAATTGAAGTTGATGTCGTACATCATCAGATACATTTGTGTATGTGTGCGCACACTTAACTATATATGTATGTATGTGCGCGTATGAGGGCGGCGTGTCGGACACACACACACACACACACACACACACACACACACACACACACAGATGCGATCGAGGCTCGGTAATGAATTGATGGTTATTTTCAAAAATCCAATGACTGTCCGAGCGATCGCTGCACAAATCAGTTGAAGAATCGCTCTCGAGCGACAAAGTTCTCTGCGCTTCTCGTTCCCGTTATCGTTCTCGGCGCGTGTTACAACTCGGACTTGGATGAATGTTTAAATAAATCATAAATATAAAATTGTGCTTCACACTTTTGCTATATGAGCTTATAATATATACATATATATAAATTATATATATATTTCATATTTTAAAGTATAGAGACACGAGCAGTCGCTGCTCTTGCGACTGGACAATTCTCCGTTCGGGGTTAAGACCCCGCAAAGGCGCGATAATCACAATCGGCAACGTTCTCGTTGTCGCTGACAACTTGGGGGAACCTACAAACTCAGCCCCCGATGCAGTTGTGCGCCAGCGGCTCTCAGTCTCGCCTGGCACTTTTCATCTTTCTGTGTGTTCTGTAACTCTAAAGATTCTGGAAAATTGCATATTGCAAACTTCCACTTTGACAGTTCAACAGAAAATTTCTGTCAAAAATATACAAAAGAAATTATGAACATTTTTGCAAAATAGTTCTGTGTAATGTGAAGTGAGAAATTTAGTTAAAAAAGAATGTTCGTATCGTAATTTCAATATTATAGTAAAGTTAAGAGAAATAGTTTGAAGAAATTTGTGCATTCGTAAGCTTCTATTATTAGATAAATCAATTATTTAGGGCTTTTATACAAAATACCTGGTAAAATTGCGCAGAAAGTGTATAATAAAGTTGTAAAAATGTG
Source organism: Drosophila micromelanica (assembly GCA_004143825.1). Classification (NCBI taxonomy): domain Eukaryota; kingdom Metazoa; phylum Arthropoda; class Insecta; order Diptera; family Drosophilidae; genus Drosophila; species Drosophila micromelanica. The sequence continues at coordinate 57,839 of SCDY01000023.1, read as the reverse complement.
CCTAACAGATAGAAAAAAGCATAGCCTAATATTTAGCCTAATGAAGTCCAGGCGATATGGCCAAGTAGATCATGTTTATTATATAGTCTGTATATCCTTTGCTCTAATTTGTATTTCGGATATTTAATTGCTTGCATCTTATTTGTTTTTAAATAGATAAATGTCAATGTACAAATTGGGAATGTAAATTATAACCTTTTAATAATTTCCCATTAAATCCTTAATCTGTTTATAGAATGTAAACTGCGCACAGGGAATCTGCTAGTCGGGTTAATTTTGATTACATGTGCAGCATTGCAGGCACAGGAAATCGTCTTACTCATACGTAGTGCTATCAATTGATACGCATACGTATAGTGCTAATCTATGTTTGTCGGATATGTCGGTAATCGTATATATGTATATATAGATATTTGCATGCATTTACGAGCTTAGCCATTTAACAGTGTGGTTATTGTCCTACATTGTTTGCGCATCTTGCACCGACAATTTGCTGCATATTTTTGGACAAGCTTTCGTACTTGACGCATACAACAGAATCTCAATCCACTCGAGGCAAGTGGTGGCAACAACAACACCAACAACAACAACAATAAGATTCCTGCTACACTTTGTGTGTAGTTTTATTCGTTTAAATTCAATTGACTTTGAATGCTCCACAATGAAGGCAAACAAGCGACACACACACACACACACACACACACACACACACACACACACACACACACTGGCACACCAAAACAGATCCAGAATCAACGATGTTATTGTTTCTTTCGCTGTTGTTGTTGTTGTTGTTGTTGCCTGTCACGAAGCCCACTGAGCGGCGCAACGGAAAACGAATGAGGGTCAATTAAGCCAATTTAAATTTAATAAACTTATGTATTATGTGCAAGAGGTTACTAGCCACAGCAATATGCCATATATGACATGCAATGATATACACTGAGCGAAAAAGACAGCGAGATAGCGAGAGAGTGTGAGAGTGAGAGAGTGAGAGAGCGGGCAAGCAATATGCCACAATCGTTTAAATTCCTTTTTTTGTTTTTCGGGGGTGGCAAACGAGACATGAAATATCCAAGTCAATTTTGTGACTCAGCTGCACATAAGGTTAAGTATATCCACTATATATATGTAAAAACATATGTATTAATAGCACCAAACCATATAAATTATAAAGTGCATAGTTCAAAATACATTTATATTCCGATTGCATATGCCGCACTTTCTCAAGCTGTCATTTTCTGTGTGATGAGGGCGACCAAATCTTTGATGATGTTTTCTGATGCCATGTGGTATGTAAGCAGTTATAGTACATAAGTACATACATACATATGTGTATTCGCATATACCGTGTAAATCTAAAAACTGATCAGCATATATTTTACAGAAACTTAGTACGAATGGAAGGATTACAGCTGAAGAGTTAACTAAGTAAGTAACTGCATAGTTACATCAACAACAGGGGCTGCCAAAATCAAGACCAAAGTAAATATATTTTGACATGAGAACACAATTCTTTTCTTCTAAAAACAGTTTTTAATAATCCCCAAATTCTATAATAAAATCAAATACGATAATTAATTAGTTAATTGTGAAATATAATCAATAACAATTCATACGCAAATTATCCTTAAACTGTTGTCGCACGTGTCTAATATATAGTATATATAGAATTTCGTACTTACTTTGAATTTTAAGAACCAAAACATATTGCTTACCTAAGTACTAGTGCCGCAGGAGTTAGGTTTGTGTCCGCAATGCCTCCTGCTGCCCAAGTGCTTATTAAAGCGATTAGTTTTCCAACAACAACAACAACAACAACAATATCAACAACGAGTAAATTGAATTTTGATTTTTTGTTTCATTTATTACTTTTTAATTGTTTTAATTTAATTTTTGTTTTTTTTTTGTTTTTTTGAATAGTTACATATACTATTAGTTCGACAATTTATACTAATCTTTGCAGTTTTCTTGTGTTTGCTTTCAGCTTACAATTAGAATATTTCTTGACCAGAAATTGTCTAAAACACACATACATAAGTACTAATTAGCTATACTGTGTCGCCAACAGTGTTTCTTCGAATACGAAGCATATACATATATGTATATATATATATACATATATATATACACATATATATATGTGTGTGTTTTTAATAAGGAAGTCCGTGGAGAATGTCAATCCTTGTTTTTTATATTTATTTATATCTTAGCAAATGTTTTTCAGGACACAGTTATCATTCAATTGTTCTATATATATATATATATATGATATTTATATATATATTTTTATAATACATATCATATCTCCAATGCTTAATACTTTAATTATTTTACCAATTTTGGGTAGCCTTTTGATATTGAAAACATTTTATGCAACATCATCGAAAACGAATATATAATATAAGTTTTTATATATAAAATTTAATTTATTTACAAATTATTAAACATTATCGTTGCGATTTTTATTAGGCATTACTCAAATAAATTCCAGGAAAACATTCATGTTTTTAGATGAAGACGTTTACCATTCAATTCACCAACTAGTTGTAGACATAAATATATGTTTGTCTATAGATATATACAAGCCTTACTAGTAGATATTTCTAGTTATAAATACATACTTAATTATTATTACCTAATGGTAGTTAAACTAGAAATTAAATTAGGTAAAAATCAATAGGTAATACTTTCATAGAGTTTGAGAATCGGACATAGATATGTTTCTCAGAAATGTGATTCCCGCAGAACTCTGTTGGGTCTGGCAGAATGCAGCGCCTGTTTAGATAAATTTGGACATCAGGGTATAAAATTAGTTAATTTCAGGGGTTCGTTTTTGTTTTTTGTTTTGTCAATAATTTTCACTTTTGTTTTTCTGGGCTTTGAACAACATTAACCACATCGTCTGGGGTATAAGCAATAGCTGGGTTAAAGCAAAAGTCGTTAGATATGATCGCAGTTCTGTTTTGTGTTTCCGGGATATGTAAGTACGTGTATATGTAAGTATGGTTGGCTTGCACCGCAGTGGGTAGATTAAGCAACGGATATGTACGCAGAGTTTTAGACTCAGAATGCAGCATTTAGTTGTAGTTGCTTAAAAGTTAACGGTACGAGTATTACACCTATGTAATTACAACAAATGACAACGAGTTAAGTATTTACAGAGCGAGTGTATTGCAATTACACTTTTGGCATTGGTACCTAAATTTATAATGCAACAATTACACAGAAAACGCTTAAAAGTTAAAGAAGTCTTGCCTCAAACCATGCGAGAATAAGTATATATGTATATATATAGTTGTATGTTTTTGTCCAGCTGCTAGAATATTATGCGGTATACGATATTCATGTATTAATTTGTTTATACACTTACGCACACTCACACACACACACACACACACATACAATTACTACACTGATCCATAAATAATCATTTTGGTTTGTGTATATATTATTATTGTATATAGATATGGATATATGAAGCTTATATACAACTTTCCTGTATGCGATTTGAAGTTGTGACGACCTCGGGCCGAAAACGATATTCACTTAATGACGAGGTCACCGATGCATTATTCGGACTGAGCAAACTGACCTCCATTGGCTGGGGTGTTAGATGATATGATGATGAGGGCGTCGATGTGCTAATGTTATATTGCAGCGCTCCCAGCGGGGGGCTACACGTGGTTATGCCCTTCTTATTGAGGGTAGCATAGCTCTGTGGAGGCGAAAGCAGACAAATAGAAAGTAGAAGATAGACTTGGGTATAGAACTCTAGCTAAATAATAATAATAATAATAATAATAATAATAATAATAATAATAATAATAATAATAATAATAATAATAATAATAATAATAATAATAATAATAATATTGCAATAAATTCCAAGTCCCTCCCTCCTCACCCTGGTTTCTTTTTAACACTTACAATTTGTTTACTTGGCCGGAACGTATAGTGCAGCACTTCGTTGCCCGAATTGCTCAGCAGGCCGATGGTGTTGGCATTTGGCCCGCCCAGGCCTACGGTCTCCGCATTGTTCTTGAGTAGCTCCGCGTCGCGGCCACCGCAATAATCCCGTTGCATAAGCCGGGTCCCGGAACCTGCAAAGCCCGGCGAGGTGCCCAGCGATTTCAGTGGTCGTTTCTCTGGAGGGGAGTCGAAAATAATAAAGAAACAATTAATGATTAATTGATTCTCTGCTGGGCCAACTACTCACCATACTGATTGGGTATAACATCGGGATCGGTATCATCTATATCTATCTGATCGCCCAGCAACTGGGCGTTGGGCCTGGTGCGAGCCGTGGACCGCAACGTGTCGCCGGCCATGCCCATGGCCAGGACGTGGCCATGGCCACTTGGCGAGGCTCTTGTGCCACTGTCGATGGTCACCTCGCCTAATGTGCCGCGTTCGACCGCATTGCGATTATCACAATTAATTGGAAGGAGACTGTGATTGGACTGCGGTCCATCGTGCTGCTGTCCTTGCACCTGCCCTAGTCCCTGTCCCTGTCCCTGTCCCTGTCCCAGTCGCTGCCCTCGGCCTTGAGACGAGTCCTGGCCCTGGTCGTTTGTGTGGGGCCCTGGATGCAGCGGGTCCAGTTGGCAGTCGGTCGGTATGGCTAATTCCGTGTGCTTCACGGCCTTCAGATTATTATCGTTGCGGCTGCAATTCAAATGCGAGCGAGCATTAGGCAAATCAGTTGCCCATTAAAACGGTGCATTAACGTACCGATTTGAGAACCGTCTATATACGGCGGCCAGTATGATGCAGGATATGGCGAACAGCAGGCCACCGACCAGCGTCAGACCGGCCAGAAGAGGCGGGAGGGACATACTCAGACCCGTGGAGCTGCCTGCAAGTCGTAAATTATGCTCTTGAGCATGACATATTTTGGGCTTTAAGCTATGGGGAACTGAGCTGACCTGTTAGTTTTGCCACGCCCTTGAAGTTGATGTCGTCTATGATGGTGGGCTCGGAGCGACCTTTGACATTGACTGCGAATATGATCATGCGATAGGTGGCTGCCTGATCCAAGTTCTCAATCACAAATGTTACAGGCGTGTGCTGAATTGGAGATATTTGAATGTTGTAAACATAATATATAAATATTATTTAAACAGAGGTGCGGGTATTTCTTGGAGAAATCAGTTTCAACTATGGGAGTGATTCATATCAAATAGAACAAATTGCGATCAGGCATGAAAATCGGTGCGCTTTCGACAAAGTTATGTTAGTTTGAAATGTGGAAGCGATAAAAAATAAAAAATTGTGTACTTTTGGCATGATTTTTGTCAAAAAATTAGACACCATCGGAATCGGCCTTAATGTAATTTTTACACTATTTTTGACAACCACAATACAATAAAAATATAAATTTGCAATTCCAGATTTAAAAAAAAAAACTTTTTTTTTTTGGAAAATTAGTAAGGGAGTGCATGATTTAGAGTACAAATCATGACCGAAATGACATGAAATTCGGTTCAGTTGTAAGAAAGCTATGAAACTTTGAAATATTAAATTATAAAATTGGTTGGCAATTTTAATCAGTCAATAAAAATCGAAACACTGTATCTAACACTTCCACTTGTATTTATATGGACTTGCCCATATATATTTATATTTTCAATATGCATTACTTACGGATACTGTGATATTTCGGGCCAAGCGCAACGAATTCAACTCGACCAATTCGAGCATGAATTTTTGGGGCAATCCACCATCGAATCCCTCGATGCAATCCACCTGCAGCGAGTCCACCGACTGATTGGTCACCGTACAGTTTTGCAGTGGGAACGGTCGTCCTGGAGATTTATTAATTGCACTGTAGCTGGCTTATAGATTTTAGCCATGTCTAGCACTTACCCGCAGCCACAATTTGAAAGACACAGGGACTCTTCTGCATACCAATGGAGTTCTTGCCCCAACATGAGATGGTGCCGTAGTCCATGTCCGAGCTGGGCGTATAATTTAAACGTGACATGCCCGTCTGCAAAATTGGCAATTGATTTAGTATTTGAGCTTTATTCACTGTTCGACAGTTGGGCAAATAGATCGAATTAACTAAAGCACGTAACTTAAAACGCTTTGCATCTTCAGCTCTTCAGCATCTTAAGCATGTTAAATGTGTGGTAATTAGTGGGCTCACCTCGCTGGTGTGGAGGCGGGCGGGCAGCTCGGTTTGCTCACCGGACGAGTTGAAGGTCCAGTGGAAGGAGTCGGCAGGCGGTGAGGCGTCCACTTCACACTTCAATGGCAACGTCTCGTGCTTGAGGGCGCCCAACAGCTCCTCATGGTCGATGGCACAGATGGGCGCGTCTATGGGTCGTATAAATAATTAAAGCATTTATTGAAATATTTAATGCCCAGCCAAAGTGGCTTAAATAAACCGTACAAATATGGTCTGCGGTCTTTAAAACTTCTATGAATTAATTTCAACTGAGGCTGCTGCAGTTGGCCCCTGCCCTGAGTTGACTCATTTCGAATACATGAAACCATTCAAAGCCGGAGCCGGAGCCACAGCCACAGCCACAGCCAGCCATAAAGCCGTACTCATTGCCAAGGCAGGCAATGCATTCATTGCCCCATAATCTTGGTCATTAACGTAGGGGGCTGAGGTGGGGCGGGGGTGGCTTTGTGCCCACGCCCACGGCCAAATAACTTTGGGCGACGGCCAAAGCAGGAACGTGAATGCATTAAGAGACATTCAAGCTCAAGGATTAAATTGTAAATTACATAGACTTCGGACAAATGCCAAATTTTCGGTGCTAAATGCCACCAGTTCACAGATTGTCTGGCCATTTACTTACAGCGTATGCGCAATGTGACCGGATTACTGAGGCCTTTGCCCTCCGAATTGACGGCCAGGCAGGTGTAGTCACCGGCAGAGGCGCGCGAGACGGTCTGCAGCACCAGGGATTGATCCGACAGGATAATGCCCACAGAGATGTTGTGCTGCAGCTCCTTGCCCTGAGGAATGTGTGCGGTTGCGTGAGCCGTTCAATCAATGGCAAACATTATAATTATAGCTTACATTGTGAAACCAGGACATTTTGTATGGCTTCGGGTTTGATTGCACAATGCACTCAAAGTAGGCATCGTCGCCCTCCTTAATGTCGTCCGGGTTCAGCGAGGAGCCCATCTTCAGCAGCGTTGTCGGCTGGTCTGCGAATGCAAAACAAAATATCTCAGTCTCTGATATCACGGCGACGATCCAGTTGCTAATTAGAGTTCGCCACCTTCCGTCGTCCTTTAGACCCTTTCTAAACAGCCACTTACAGTGCACACTGAGACGCCATTTGTCCTCGATGGAGCTGCCATCGATGAATTGATTTTCAGCCCGGCAAGTTAAATATTTGCCATCGTCCTCCCGGGTGGGTGTGAACGTCAGTATACTTAGGGATTGATTGTCTGGCTCATTAAACTAAAAAAGAAGCGCAAACAGAGTCCATTAGGAAATGAATAATGAAAAACAAAGCTAAAGTTCAGGCGATTTTCGACCGGGAGTGAGATGGAAAAAACGAGAAAACGTAGCCGAAAGCTTGGCTGAAACTGTAAATGAAAGTAACTGCAATTATAAGTACAGCAAATCCTTGCCCTTAGCGCCTATGGAAGGATCAATAAGTGATGAGCCTTAACATTTACGGAATGAAACTAATTATCATAAATTTAGCTAAACTTAGCAATATTGAATCAAACTTTTTGTATACTACATTAATTATTTCGTTAGTTGCCAGATGAACCGTTTTATAAGACAAGGCTTAGGTTCTATTATTTATTTAGTAACTTATCTTTGAGCACAACATAAAGCTAAAATCAATAAGGATTTTCGTTATTGTGCAAGTTGGTCCAATAAGAAATTATTTATTGTGGTTGCCGTAGATTAAATAGCCAAACAGACATATCTATCGATTAAGTTGCAGAAACTATTTATGAATAAATCATAAAAAAAAACAAATAACATTCTGTAAACATTTGGTAAATTACAATTTTAATAAAGTGAATTACTTTTAAATAGTAAAATATTCCTTAAGATGTGATATTTACTTATGTTACACAAAGTTTACTCAAATGTGAAATACATTTATTCATAAATAAATAAATAAATATGAAATATTAAGTTTCCTTAAGAGGTGGAAAACTTTTTTGTTCATTTAGTAATAAATGAATAAATAAACTGCTTAATTTTGTTTACGAACGGGTTTTAAATGTTTATTTTGCGTTTGATTTAGGTAAGTTTAGCCCTTTTAATTTTCAAACATACATATATATTTTTTTTTTTGTAGTTAACCCAAAAATGTTTTTAGGTTTTATCTAATTATAATTCATTATGTTTTGTTTTAATGGCTTTGCTTAAACTGCTCAATTAGTCGCTTTCTCTTACTTATAAATGGGTTGCAAATAAATAATTAAAATATGTAAAGTTCGTACTTATCTATTTGTGAACATTGTGTTTTCTAAAAGCGTTCCTTTAATTTAACAGATAAAGCCACATTGTGTATAACTTTATCTAATTAAAATCAATTATATTTGGGTTTCTTTGGCCCAGAAAATTAGCTAATTGGTTATTGACCAAGCCCAAATGATAAACAATAATCTATATTATTAAATTGTGTTTTGTTAAATACTTACATTCTTGGTTTGTTTCTTGAGCTGCTTGTTGGCTTTCCACCAGGTAATTAAAGCCGCCGGCTTCGAGCCAGAACTTTTGCATTCAATATCATAGGTGCGATCCGCGGACACAAAACGATCCTTGGTCAGGATATGCACAGCAACAGGTTTTACTGCAAGGCGAGCGAGCGAGAGACAGAGAGAGAGGGAGAATGAAATTAAAGATTAGCAATCAATCCATAGATTGCACCAGTTTTAGACGCACAGTTCACATCCAGTATGACGACCTTGTTGTTCGGCGGCGTCAGATTCGTGTTGCTGGCCACGCACACGAGTCGTGCATTCAGATGCTGCCTTCCAATGTTGGGGTAGGATAGATGATTGATGGTTTTGCCATCTGCACGCTGATCGAATGACTCGTCGATGACCGTATTGTCCAAGTACCAAGTGACATTCGGTCGCGGCCGACCTGTAACAAACAACAAATTAACAAATTAATTAAAGCCTGCGATTTCTGGTTGTCACCGGCATGAACCTTACCGCCGGCTACCTCGCAGACTAGCACAATATCGTTGCCCTCGTTGAAGGACTCCACATTGCTGGTCTTGTCATGCCTGCTCGGCTCATAGATGATGGGCCTATCCGGTGGCACGATGACTGTTAGGTTTATCTTCAGATTCCGGGTGGGCGAGTTACGAAAATCGACACGACACCGATAAACGCCCTCATCTTCAATCCGTACATTGTCGATTTTCAGCTGGGCCGGATGCGAGGTGCTGCTAAAGTGCGCCCTTGTGCCAAAGGCCATTGGCGAGGACCAAAGACGCGCCTGTCCAAATTGACGTCCACGCACATCAAAGCTGTACCAAAAAAAAAAAAAGGAAGAAGAAGTAGAAAAAAGGCTGCTATGGGCCAAGTCCGTAATTAAAATCTCGCACAACGCACTTGTAGATGGGCTCGCCGTCGCCCTCGCGAAACCAGAGCACCATGTAGACGGCATCGTCGCGTTCCAGGGGAGTTATATCACACGGCAACATCGCCTGCCTGCCCAGCACGCCCTGCACCGATGTCAGCGGCACCGGACGGTCCAGCTCGTGTATGAGCTCGTCGGGCTCCAGATATGAGCCGGACGCACGCAAGCAACTGCCCATCAGCAGCAGGATAACTAAATAGAGCGATGCCATCTTTCCATTTCTTCCTAGCGGGTATCTGCGACAGCAGTCGTAGCTGGAATATTGTTGGCACTGTTGCTGATCCTCCTTCTGCTCCTGTAGGTGCTCCTGCTGTTGCCGGCAATTGCAATCGTCGTCCTTTGCAAGCTCGGGATGCATTTCACTGTTAGTTTGCTTCTTTGCTTGGTTGTATTTTTGTTTGTAATTTATTAAGTAATTTAATAATCTTATATTCCATTGGCTTCAATGCTTTATTGCAACTGCATTCAAGTTAAAGCTGCCTGTATCAGGTTGCTGGCCATCTTGGGCTCCCCCAGTGGGTTCAGTGGGTTGTTCGTGGCTGTGGGCAAGCAAGGGAAATGTGCATTCAAAACGTGTGTAAATGAAATTTAACACCCTCCACACTTACTAAAGTGAGTGAAACATTCAATAACGATTATTTCCACTTAATGTACAATGTTTAATTACATTTCAATTAACTAATTAAAGGCGAAGATAGCCTGCACACATATTGATTTATGCATTTCTTTGTGTGGCAGTTGAAAACTGAAAATATCTGGATGTGACCAAAAAAAAAATTCTCATGACTGTGAAATTAGACTCTAGCAATTAGCAAAGTATTACTATAATTACGTATAAATAATAAAATAAAAATATAAAACATTTTATATGGAATGTCCTTGGTTTTCATAGAGTCCTCAAAAATTCTTGCTGGACAGATGATATGTATGAAGCTCTATAAATAATTGCTAAAAATGTATCAGATTCATTACAATTGGTGAGTTTGATTAATATATCTGTACGTAGGAGGTGATTTTGATAAAACCCTCTTAGGGCCGGTTATATACAGCGAAGTACAGCAAAGATAGTACGCTAATTACGATGTTTATAATATTCATAAGTTTTTCGATCAAGAAATATGAATAGCAATATATGTATCTGCAATCAACCAAAAATGACTCATACAGCAAGTTAGTTTTTACATTTTTTTATAAAATTATTAAACTCAATTTAAGTCATTTATAATTTTTTAATTATCTACGCAAATGGACAAATGGATATACCAAATATATGCGCACATGGGAAAATCGATTTAACTAAACAAACTTGAAAATGCTGGTTTTAAATCTGGTACAAAATTATATTATACAAATTTAAAAATAAAGGAATTCATAACGAAAATATTGTGATTTACAATTAGGCGCACAATTCTCAAATAGAAGAGTCGACAACAATTATAACTATTTGTCAAAATGTCAGCAATAAAAACCAAAATCCAAAATCATATGAATTTTATTTAAATGTGTGTTTGTAACGAATGAGCTCATGGGCATAGAAAGGAATTCATGACGTTATTGCGGTCAATCGTTCAATAAATATTGGTGAAATTGTTGTTTTTGTTATTGCTATTGATTTCATTTGGGTTCTAGGTGCTTGGAAACGCTCAATCTCAACTGTCAGCATAATAACTTTAAAAATGTAGAGTCATTTATTTGGCACATGGCGCGCATTGCCAAAAACCTGACAACAGCTCACACAAAATAACTTTGTTACTGGTTATGAAAGTAAGCATGATTGCTTTTCTTTCTCCTCAATCAGCCCCCAACAACCTCATCTCTCACAACCATCTTCATCTTCATCCTCATCTCTCACTCATCTCGGTCATAAATTGTACTAAACGGAATGTGACACACACAGCTAAAGCTAAAGCTAAAGCGAAATCAAAAGCAAAAGCTATTCTGGAAAAGGCCATATAACTATGCATGTGGCTCCCCTAACCCGCATGCCTTATATGGTATTAGATCTCAGCTGATAACACAAAAGAGTTATGGGCTTCCACAAAAATTTCGAAGATTTTTTGAGCCAATCAAGCATGGCTCATGATCATATATCCACAAGCTTTCAAAGTTATGGCCATAATGCCCCTTTATGGACATTTAATATTATAACTTAATTAATTATTACATTCTACACAACAAAAAAAAAAAAAAACTAGAAATAAAAAATAACAAATAAAAATAATGTCGCTCCTAAATATATATGGCATCCATAATTTGCCTATGAAGTGGTTTTATTTTTTTGTTTTTGTTATTTTTTGTTAGGCAGGCTTCAATTTCTGCCTCGAACAAAGGGCCAATGGGCCAGTTTTTCAGCTTTTCAGCCCAACTATTTATTTTAAATGCCATCCATCTGTACTCAACCGGTTCTCACAAATGCAAATCATATATCAATGAACTTGAATTCTTGTTCATTGAAAATTCATTAGGTTTTATCTGTTTTCATAGCCACAAAAAAAAAACAAAAAAAAAAAAAAAAAAAAAAAAAAAAAAAAATAGAGAAAAAATAACAACAACAAACAATAGAACCGTTGATTTATTAATTTTTTGTTATAACCAATTTAAAAAAATTTTAATGTGATTTTAAACAACTTGAATGCCAATTTTACCATTTTATTTTTCTTCACAATTATATAAATGCTTTGCGGTTTTAGTGAATAACAGTTGAACTTTGATATAAACACTTGGGGTAATGGCCAAACCAAGGGGAATTTATGTAAATTGAAATCCACTCATCTACAATTAAATAATTCGCCGCAAATGGACATCTGAAATAGTGCTAAGCATTTTCTAATGAAAGCAATTAAAGCGCTTCCCGCCATAAAAAATCATTTTAAGTGCTGCTCGCATGTGTCTGGAGGTGGGCAGAGCTCACACGAAGGTGCGAATTTGTGTTTTTTAGCCAGAGAGCAGATCAAAAGATATTTGCATTTTAAACATAGCCTGAGGTGCCAACACGCTTCAATAAGAACAGCAAAGGTGACAACAACAAGGACGGGGGGAAGTCATCTTTTGCTGGTGTCGCAGATTAAATACTCTTTGTGGATATATTACAGATTTACGTTTCTAGACATAGCCATACAAAGAACTAATTTCCAGCCAATTATTTTTGACGGCAGCATATGGTGCCATGATCACGAAATTTCGCTTATATAATTTCCTTTTAAGATATATAACATTAATAATTAATGTCAGTAAGAATGGTTTAAAAATCTTAAAAGAACAAAAAGTTTTTTTAAGCCATGAGATATTGAATTTTATAGAAAAATACAGAGCGACTCGACTTGATGGTAATCAAGAATATATATATATATAGCAACGTTTTAATTTAATATATCTTATTACACATTGGTTGACCAAGTTTAAATACTCTTTGCATACACTTTATATGCACAAGAACAACAACGGCGACGACAGCAACTACACTTTGTCAAAGCTTGGCGCTTCCTTTGGGAGTGTCTGGCTTGCCCGCTTGCCCAGATTCCTTGTGCATATATCTTTTACATATTTAATATACGAGCGGCTAAGTTTGTTAACTGCCTGATGGGCAGCCGGTTATTGACAGGCGTGTCGGTCGCTTTGACTTTCGGTTTGTTCAAATCGCCCGTTGTTTATTTGCTGGCCATTTTCAACAAAACACCTTCAGCTCCAATACAAAATATGATGCAAACCGGTTTGTGTATTTTTCCTCATCGTTTTTTTTCTCTCTCTTATGATTTAAAAAATAAAAATTGTACACGACGCTTTAAAATGTTAAAAGATGTTTGGGCTGAGTGCTGGCGCTGTGGTGTCCCCACCCGCCCTTCTCTGCCCCCCCACCCCCTGCACAGCTGCCCTGTACCATGTTTCGAACGCTGTGGTGTTGCTAATTAAGATTACAGACATTGATACTTTTCGGAACGCAGTGGCACGTACAGATACATAGCATAGCATTATGTATATATATATGTATATATATATATACACTTATACAAATGCCTGTGGTATGTTTGTAAAGTTTCGTGTGGTGGACAGCAGCAGGCAGCCACTTGATGGCATACTAAAGGTGCTCTATCAACGTCTGACAGCGGCGAGGGCCTTTTTGGCTTATTAATTATGTAGCTTAATTTGCGATTATGCAGATATGAGCATAAATTTTCAAGAGTAGTATTAGCTGGCTGATAACTCACCGGTTAATATATGTGCATACTCGAAATCGGTTCATTCAATATTCCATGTTGCTGCTTTTTATCGTAATTTGCTTGGCTTAATGGTTCAACTGTTTTGATTTTGTTTTGTGTTGTTTTTTTTTTTAGTTTGAATATTTTTTTTTTATTTTTTAACTAACTGCTGATCAGTTTATAAGATCAATGGGCTCTGTTGAAGAAATTCAAGAATATATTTATGTACATGTATACTCTATATATATATCATACACATGTGCTTTAATGGGACACTTCTTAACGAGCGCGCACACTTAATTGGCAAAGATTTACGTTCACGCTTTTGGCCTTATCATTTTGCACTTGGCTTCCACAGACATTCACAATAATACATTTGTCATGTTGTTGCTGCTGTTGTTGTCGGTGCCAAGTGTAATCAAGTGCCACTAAAGATCTCTCGAATCCCTCTCGTTTTGACAACTATTACCATAACAAATCAGCGCGCCTGGCTGTGACAGGCCAATTGAACTGCACGGCACAGCCCAGCGAAAAAATGGCGACGACAACAAAAAAAATATTTACACGGCACTATCGAGCAATGAGGGGGCTGGGATCGGGTGCTTGCTTAGGTTGTTGCTTTGGGCAGAAGCCGCCGACGCCAACCAGTCACTGTTACCGTTACCGTTACCGTTATCGTCAGCGTCAGCGTCACCAAACAATTCCCGCAGCAGCGACAGCGAGGATGAGGCGCGCGGCAGCGAGGAACGAGGGAAAGAGTCAACGAGGACGACGACAAACGTTGACGGGTCGGGGGACGAGCCACAGGGACGGTTACGGCCACATTTACGGGCCGTGCTTGGGCTTATCCTTGTGTCTGTATTCGCCTCTTTTTATGCCACAGTCGTAAATTCCAATTATCGACGAAGTCGAAGCACGGCTCTGGCAGCGGCAACTAGCCCCAGCACCGCCACAGGAGCTAAAGCCGGCGTCGACTCGCGTCGAGCTTTGTGAAGTGGAGCGATTTTCAAAGTCAGAGCCCGGCACGAGGCGCACGAACCCGGAATGGTGTTAGCTTGTTGTTGTTGGCTGCTATTTTAGTCACTGTTTTGTTTCGTTTTCATTAATATGTATATTTAAATTTTGGTAATCCTTGTTATGGCACCATCAGGTAATGCAATTCGAACGGCGTCTTGTGGACACTGAAATTGGTAATTGCTTCTGGCTTTCTTACCCACAAGGGTAACACACACAGACACACACACACTTCTGGTCGAGCACTATTGTATGGGTCAGTACAACTTGTGGGCTGGATTATGTTGCCTATTAATAAATCAATTGCACTAATTACATTTATTGGTTTGGTTAATCACCACGGCCGAAGCAGAAGTCACTGAAATTTCACAAATACCTTTACAGTCACCAACGGACACACGCACACACACACTGTTACAGTAAAACCGTTACACTTGTGCGCGTTTAAGTTTGCCTGTGGTTGTGCGTGATTGAGTGTGTGTGTGTGTGAGTGTGTGTGTGTGTATGTGAGTGTGTGTGTCTGTTTGGTGTGCGCTTTAAACGGATACCCTAAAGCGAACGCATTGGGCTACATTTCAGCGTACGAGCGCAGAGTCCGTGTGCAACATGTGTACCGTTATAGCTTCGCGTATCTACTGGATACACGACTTCATCGTCGTCGCACTCGACGCTGCGCTGGTCGCGCTGCCTCTGCTTTGATTTTTCGAAATTCGAGTTCGTGCTCTAAAGAGAAAACCCGAACGGCAAACAACAGCAGCCGAAGCAGCAACTAAAGAGTTCAGCAATTTCGAAGCCACTTACGGAATGTGTGTTAAATTTCGCTGTTTTTTGACTTCTTTTTTGGTGTTTTTTTTGGTGGAGATGCATTTGACATTGTATTTAAAGGAAAATCGACGAGAAGGAAAATTAAAATATTATTGAAATTTTAAATACTAGTAGTACATTACAAAAGTAAAAATTGCTTTTATAGTTAGATTAAGGCAAACATAAATATAATTTAAAGACAACAATTTTCATTTAATAAAGACATTGATATACCACTGTTCGAAGCTGTCTTCAAGTTAAATTTTAACTTAAGATAAGTATTTTATTTTTATTGATTTATGCACGCTTGAAAGCTATTTTTAAAAAGATACATTTTAATTTTATAGTTACTTTTGAATTAAGAAGCTACTTTAAGATACCTTTAATCAATGCAGTTTATATTAATTAAAAGATAATGTATCTGCCTACATCTTTACAGCCCACAGTTACTTTTGCATCTCATTGATAAAGCTGAGACCGATCGTAAAGTGGTATCCAATTCAATAACAGTAATAGCAAAATTAAGCTAATAACATAACATTCTATCAGACTGCGCTCTTCTGTTACAAACGCATCCAACCACTGCTTTGATTTTTCGAACTTCGAAAAAGAGCGCACAACACGCAAAGCAAATCAAACAACAGCCATGGCATGGCCAAAGAGAAAACACAACGTGAAACTTGGCGATATTCGAAATCGCTGTTAACAGCACTGAATATCGTAAATGTTGCTGTTCCCAACATGGGGGCTGTAAGAATCTGTAAAAGTCTTTAAAGGGATTTCCTGTGGAGCACCTACTGAACTAATGGCATAACCAAACAAAATTAACGCATGTGCATTTATTATTCTACTTATGTGTACAAATATTTGATTAAAATTTATATATTGTGTCCGCCAATATGTGAACTTTAATGCAATGTCTTTACTTGCAAAAACCTTCATTTAGTTTTGTTATTATCTTCTAAATAATAAAACTAAAGCATATTTAATTGAGATTTTTATGTTTTTATAAATTAAACACCAAAGGTGTGTCAGCCACAGATCTAAGCCACTTTTGCTACATTTTTAAATCACTTTATAGCCTAAAAATAATTGGTTATATTTTATGGCGACCATATATGACGAAATTTTAATTAGTTCACAGTTGGTGCCAATAAAATGCAAAATTTATTTTAAAACGATTCAAATTGACAAATATTTATATAAGCCGAACAGAAAATCAAGGACAGATCCGTTATCAAAACTCAGGTGTTATAAGTAATAAAAGCTTAAGAGATTTAGCGAGTAATAAATTAAGTAAATATATATTTTATCAATGAATTAAAATCAACAAATCAAACACTGAATGTAGTTCTCCTCTTAATTAAAAGTGTGCAAGGGAATTTTAATTTACCGAATATTAAAATAAGGCAAATAAAATAATTGTAGAATGAATTACAAAGCAAATACATTTCCGGTAAAATTATTAAAGTCACAAACTGTTGGTAAACAGAATAAGTTCTTAATAAATCCGGTTGATCGGCTGCGTATAATTTGGTATCAATCAATATGTTGAGCTGCTTGTATAAATAAATTCTTCAACTTCTGAAGTAGATTTCCATAATTTTATTTTGTGTGTGTGTTTTATTATTTTTTTTTAGCAGAAAACAATTCACTTTTATACGGCCAGATGTTATTCATCATGTGGCTTTGTTGTGCTTTATCGTGTGATTGATGCGCCATATTCACACGATTCGATATCGAAAGGAAGTAGTAAAGATGCTCAGGCAATTTACGAGAACAAACACACATCGATTTCTATATATGCTCATATGTACACTCTGAGAAATTAGCGATTTAAAGTCAAGTTGCCTTCTTCAAATTTCAAGTGCATTTCTTTTTGAATGTTTCTATGGCAAGTAAAACCGTTGCAAAGATAATTAAAAACTAATTGTAAAGAAGTTACATGCTTGACATAAGCGTCAAGAGATCCTCAATAGAAACGCTTTGTTTTCGATTTAAGCTTCTTTGTATAGGAATATTAATTAAAAGTATTTCAGCATTTGTTCATGACTTAGGTATCTGGTATTTTTTGTGAGTGTGTCTTATGTGCACTTTAGAGTACATTATGGCCACCCATATATAAGGGGACGAGTGCAATCACCTGGTCCACTATCGCAACGGGTGCATTAAATCGTTATAGTAACATATACAAATTAATGCAAACAAATACACGAGTGCTTCCAGTAATTTTCGTTCAATGCGTTTCTTTGTTTCAGGCCCCAAGAGGCTGTTATTGTTGTTGTTGTTGTTCTTGTTTTCCATTTGGGGGCGTTCGGGCAGATCTTGTCAAAAGTTACGAGTTTCTGATGTGCCATGGAATGCTAAGCAGATCAAAAGCCCGGGCACGGACACGAGCGTCTGAGGAATGAGGTGCGAGAAATCTCAAGTGAGCTGCCCAGGCACTCAGCTGCCACAGAGGCAGGGGCAGGGGCAGGGCCAGGGGCAGGGAACGGAGGCTGGGACGGACGCAGTCCCAGATGCAGTTGCATTCCCCGAAGAAGCAGCGTCTCGGCTTTTATTTTGGACTTAACACTGGGGATTTGTGGTTTATTTTTGGGCATTGTCTGGCTGGGCGAGCTCATAAAATAGGTGTGGTCATATCATCAATAAATATTCTCTGGCTGTTCAATAAAAAGAAGAGCAACGAGCAAATTAGCTAGAAAAAAGAATAACATAAAATGTTACGAATTGAAAGCAATTGCGCTGCGTTCAATGTAAAAATAGCAACGTCAATGGCATAGGTAAGTAAACAAATCGACAAAAAAACAAAGAAGAATATAAATAACAATACAAATGCAGCACATGAAAAGTATCTGTAGCTAAAGCTGTGTGTGGGTGCATCTATGTATCTGTGTGAGATCGCAGCGAGATCGCTTGTGCATATGCCCGTACAAAATGGGCACTTTCTTTGGAAACCGAAGACGATTGTATATTTTAGCCATTTGCATTTGTTACGGGCATCAACAACAACATTTTCAGCGAAAGATACAAATGTATCTATGCAAAACTGATGCTGCTGTTTGTCGTATTTAAAAGCTCATTTCTACATGCGTTACATGTGTTTCTTTCAGCTCGAACATTTATTATGCCCAACGCCAAAGGAGTGCCTCAGCTTAGCATCTGTTGCTGTATCCGAAGCCGCAGATGTATCTGTATCTGTATCGGCCTGTATCTGTGTCTGTGTGTATGCAATTTGCATATAGCTTGTCATTGGGTGGGGGGCTATTTTTTAACGAATTGCTTGTCAAACATCAATTAATAGCAGCTGCCTGTCAAATTAGACACAGTATCGCATCATTGACGACTTAATGACAACTTCCAAATAGAAGCACAAAGAATTTAACAAATTTATTAAAATTTACAATGGCCAGAAACTGAGATATGTGTGTTAATTTGGCCATCAAAAATTTGCATATGAATGCCAAAACGTCGTTTACACAATTTTTCAGCCATCCAAATGCCGTGTTTCAGGCCATTAACATGAGTTCGTTTCGCATCGCATCGTATTTTATTAGAAACGGATGAGCAACAATGATTCTGGCCTGCTCATGGGCATGTCTGTGGGTGAGTCTCAAATCTATATGCTCATCGATTTATCGCTAAATACACACACACACACACACACGCGCGCGCTTAGCCACGTGCTTAATACGTGCTTAAATGTTAACATTTCAATTTGCAATTTGTTCGTCTGTTGGTCTGTCTGTTTATTTGCCTGTCTCTATATCGTATGGCCTGGCTAACCGTTACGCACTCGCCACGCCCAACGTGCTAAAATGTTTTCCAAACATGCAAAGATCATTTCCACACACACACACACACATGGACTGTCGGTTGACCCATAGCTAACCAAACCCTTTGACATGTTTCTGATTCTGTTCTCATTCCCGAGCCACACATGCAGATACATTTCTACATGTGTATAATCAGAATTCAAAGGCACGCATTATTGAATAAGCCCACAAAAAAAAAAAGAAAAAAGAATGAATATAGAAGAGTCGTGTTGTTGTGCCATATAAGAGCGGTGCTATGGGTATCGTATCCGTGGCCATCGCCCGCTGAATGTGTGTTTCCAGATAAGATACTTTATTGACATTGCGTGTCTAAACACTTTACCGCTACGCTAGTTGTTGTTGTTGTTATTTCTTGATTGTGATTGTGCGCTTTAAGCTTATTTGCATACCCATAATTCTTTATTCAGTGAGGTGTGCGTGTGTATTGTTTAGCACGAGCATCCCATAGATACACATTTGTATCTATCGGAAACACAACTTTAATCAAAATATACAAGTTAGTTTGAATTGCTTCGCATTTTAATATATTCTATATATGCATATATTGGTATTAAGCCGTTTTTTCAATAGTTGACACTATTTTCCGCCTCCACAAGTTAGGAGCTTTTGAATTGACTTGACCTGACCTTACTTAACCTATAACTGACCTTTGATGCATTTTAAGTTTGATTTGGGTTGATATTTTGTGAACATGTGAAATAAATAATAAAAATTAAAATCACCTTTAAGTAGAATTTTAACGCTCTGTAAACAATTAATATAAGCACAATAAAAATGTATTTAAGTAAACATACACAGAATAAATAAATTAAAAATACAATCACTCAATTGCTTACTTAAAAAGGCCTTTTTTCTATAATATGGAAATGCTTTATTTCGAAAAAGTGAATGTTATAAAATGTAAAATATTTCAACGAAAAGGAATCAAAATTATCATGGAATTGCGCATCTTCAGGTATTCAATTGCAATTTGCATGATCTGTTGGTTAGGGGGAAATCTATTTTGAAGCACTCGCCTCGACCACATTCATAAAACGGACACACGGAACAAGTGTCTGTTGAAGGCGATGATGCTGTTGCTGTTGCTGATGATGTGACTGTCACCGTGTGTTGCTGCGGTCGCCCCAAATCATTAATTTTACAAAACGTGACTTTTTTGCCATATTTTGAATTCTAATTCCACTCATTAGGCGGCACTGTCGCCGTTGCCGTTCTAAACATAACTTCAAAAGGTGCAGACTGCACTTGTGACACGTTTCGTAATCTCTTGGCTGGTTGGCAGAGCCTTTTTCGCCATTTTCCATAAGCAGGCGAAGGCGAAGGCGCAAACAACATTCATTGCACTAGAAGAGGTGCAGCTGCGAGTGCCAAGATGCCGCAGCAGCGCAGCACCAGATACAAATACAGATGCCAACGTTAACCTGCAGCTAAGTACACCTGTGAGTATGAGTGGGGTGGGGTGGGGTGGGAGGGTGCATTACAAGCTCAAGTACAAGCTATTTCCGCAACGGAAGGCAACACATTTGAGTTTGCCTTTTATCCCAGACCCGGCTCAGGCAACACAGAGAAGGGACGGAGAGAGAGAGAGAGAGAGAGAGAGATAGAGAGAGAGAGAGAGAGAGAGCGACGAGCAACGCGGCCCGAGTCTAATTAAAATAAGCATGAACGCTAGAAAAGGTCGACGTTAGATAGTTTTGTACTGTGTGTGGGCAAGGGTGGGGGGATGGTAGTGAGTACGATGTGCAGGCAGAGATTTGGCAGTGGCTGCTGCTGCTGCTTCTGCTGCACTTGCGAACACGTTGCATAATTGGCCATTTCTGTGTGCAGTTGCCGCACATCATCCTCAATCTTAATTAACAAATATACAAGAAATAAAAAAAAAAAACAACACAAACACACGCACACACACACACACATTGGAGCCCTAGCAGAGAAAGGGGGGGCCGCGGCAAAGATGCGACATAAAATGCAATTTACGACTTGTCATAAAGGGAGACCCGCCATATAGTAAATCATTTTTTATGTAGCCGCTGCTAACTGAGGAGTAGCTGGGGCTACTAACAACGCAAATAAGCCACGGTTAGGCCGAACATAAAATCCTTTAGCACCTTTAAAATGGCCAAGCCAAAGCTGAAGCCGTAGCCCTGGCTAAGAGTCTAAAGCCAAGGGCCATTCGGCAGAGGACGACGAATGCGTCTGCTAAACAGCGAAATTTATACAATCAACAAATGACATAAAATTGTTGCTGAACGACGCAAAAAAAAAAGTAAATAAATAAAAAACAAAAACATGGAGCGCAAAAAAAAGAAGAAAAATAAATTGCATGACAAATTCCTGTCGAGGGTCGCAGGTTCCGCAGTCGAAGCCGAAGCCGAAGCCGAAGTCGAATAAGGATGCCAAGAAATGATGGACGATGATTATATGAGACGCAGGCAAACACACGCTGCCTGTGAATATATATATATCTATATATATATGTGTATATACAGGTGAGAGTGTATGTGTGTGTGCTTGCAGGACCTCAGCCAGGCTCAGCATGGGCGAGCCAACAATTTAAGTCCTCAAATTCCAGCATGTGGAGCAATAATAATAATTTTATTGTTTTAACACAGGTAACAAACAGAAAGTTATTTCAGCCACAGCTGAGCGGCTTTTAAAAACAAATCGTAGGGTGAACAACGAGAGCAGCTCTGCACCCGCCAACCAGCCAACCAGCCAAACAGCCAAAACGGCCAGGACAACGGGAAACAAGGGGAGGCAGCCCCAAACAAGGATAAGCGCCAGGCAAGCGTAAAGATACATATAAAAGAGGTTTTCGCTTGCAAATGCGATGCTGCAAGGTGTACGCTGTATCCAAACAAACCAATCCCACGCACACACACACACACACACACACACATACACACACACACACACACAACTTGAAGAAGAAACAAATAAAAATGGCGAAATAAAGCAGAATAAGATCTGTAGCGAAATATTTTTATTGCCTTTTTGGCAGAGCTCACACAAACAAAATGCTACGTGGGTGTGGGTGTGTGTGTGTGTGTTTGTGTGTGTTTGTTTATTTGTGGATCTCTTTTGATATATAAGTAGACAGGGGGAGCGCACATATAACCCAACATAATTTACGCGACCATAATTTGTCATAAAAATCTTCCAGTAATAATTTAATGTTGAAATGCAAATTTTTAGTATATTTTTATACCCTGTAAGCAACTAAACAAAAGGAAGCTTAATTAAACACTAATCGGATACAATTCGTTCAAATTACCTCATTAAAGTAGGCATTATATTTATTTTTACAATTAATGGATATAACAAAGTACAAAACTTTTTTGTAATAACATTTTGTAACTTTTTAATGCGCATTAACACCCACAACAAATTCCATAAATCAGTTTTTTTTAGTTTCAGTTTTGTTCAGGAAGATCAAATGAATTATTTTTCAAAAAAATAATTTTAATGCTATGGGCAAAATGTTTCTCTGTTTTTTTTTTTTTTTTTTACCAGGTTCAACAAACATAGACAGGTCCATTTAAAAAGTATTTAAAACTTAAATATATATAAAATATAGGACATCCTGTAGTCATGTACTCTGTCTGTCACAAAGTTTTTACCTGCTTTCTCTATAAATTTAGCCAACACGAATTACATTTTTTATATCAATGTGGTACATCTGTGTAATATATTGCTTATAACTGAAATATCCTTTAGGCTTTGGCTTGCTGCTCTTTGGATTTAGATACTTAAGCCGAGGCAATTGAGTGAACGCAGTTAAGTCTGCAGATTTTTTCATTAGTTCAACGGGGTCAGGCAAAGAATTTTTTTGTTTTAAATTTCGTGCATAATAAAATAAGTGATTAGCAAATAATACAAAAAATTTTCAAATGCGTGTTTTTGTGCTTTTCTACTTTGACTTGTTGGATTTGAGAAAAGATTTACATGCGTTTCTGGGAAAGATTTGTACAACTGTCTTAACTGCTGTCAGAGCAATTGCCACACATGATTACGCTGTAAACATTATATATACCCGTACGTTACAAATATTTAAAGAACTTTACACATGATATGTGAGCTGCATGGGGGATTTATTATCCCGCTGCTGCAGAAATGGTTACTTCACTGCTGTTTAATCTTTACGGCGCCTACAAGTGAACCCGAACCCGAACCCAAACCCATACCCATATCCAGAACTCCAACTAAATCATAATCATGACCAACAAATACTGCGTGTCATTTGAGCGCACACATCATAAAGCAGCAATTAAGACAATGTAAAAATCGTAAGCGTCAAAAATGCCATAGAAAACTCAGTCGCACAATAAAAAGAAAAACTGTCATAAAAGCACAAGAGCGAGAGGGAGAGATAGAAAGAGGGAGAAGAAAAGAAGTCAGTATCTGGGCGTCATTGGCAGCGCTGCTAATTGCCAGTCAAAATGCCACGCACAGTAAAAAGCTGAGATAAATGCGTGGTAACAACATTAAATTCCTGTATATGAGCTCTCTTCGAATAGCTGCTGTCTTCTTAATATAAAAGTTTAAATTTATCTTGTTACAATTGCTCTACTCTCCATGTACTTAGGTAAGGTGGCACTTGTGCGAAGCGTTCGTTCTAATTTTAACGCTATTAAACGAGCTGTGAAGCATTTAGGGGAAGTGCTTCTTTTACATTTATTTATCAAAATCATATATAGCAGCTATAAATGTGCGTTGCATTAGCTTTCATATAAATTATGAGTGGTAATGATCTCTTATAAACATACATATGTTAAACAAAAATTCAGAAATGGCTGTTAAAATGACAATGCTTTTGTTTTAAATAAAAAGTTATCTTAACAATTGTGTTTTTTTTCTTCCAAAATTATTTCTATAATCGACTAATAATCAATTAAGCAATGCATTTAAATTATAAATAAAATTATTAAATTTTATAATTGAATAAAATTTAACTTAAAATTTATGATTTCGTTCAAAGCATGAACTTAAACCCAGTTTTTGTGTTTTCAGCCAGGTTTTTAAGTCTTTTAAAAGATTTCTAAGAAATTCGTTACATATACACATAAATATCATATAGCAAAAATATATTTATTTGTTTGTTAAGGTTAAAATGTTTTAAAATTTATTCTTACAAAACAATACAAGAAAGCTGACACTCCGAGGTTAAAAGTTCACTTTTGAAATTATTTTATCAGCTGTGAAAAACAATTTTATTTCAATATTTTTTGATGTTGATTTTAGTTAAAGTTTTTTATGTATTTATATATTTATGGTTTATTATTTTTATATTTTTCTGGCAGAGGTTTGGCAAGTATATTTCGACTGTTAAGTTTCTAACTTGATGTTTCTCTGCTTCGATAGAGAATTGAGCAAATCAGAGCAAATGCCACAAAGACCGCACACATCAAACGTATGAAAAACTGACTCTGTCACCTCAGGGGTGTACACACATGTGTGTGTGTTGGTGTGTTGGTGTGTGTGTGTGTGTGTGTGTGTGTGGAGGGCGGGGTGTACCTATGTTCAAGAGGAAGCGGAAATGACTGAAGCAGGCTTTACCGCAACCAATAGCCGGACGTAAAGCCAAACCATTCAGCGAACTAATGCAGACCTAAGGCAAATATAATTGCGTGTGTGAGGGTGGCGGGTGGTGAATAGTGGGTGGTGGGTGGTTTGGTGTCATTGGGTTTGAAGTGGTAGCTATTTTCCGCACAATGTTACAAGACATTTGCATGCAGGCGTCATCTGTTTTGGGGTTTTGGCTTTGGGTTTTTGTGGTTAGCGTATGGGCAAAAAGACAGCTCCAAAGCATTTGACAATTGTGCTGATTCCGAGCATTGGTCACTGGCCAGCTAACAAACACAAGCCGCCTGCCCCAGCTGCTGCTGCTGCTTCTACTGCTGCTGCTGCTGCTGCTGCTGTTATTGCTGCTGCATACGTGCCCAACAAAATATTGATTTAAATGAGTTTCAGTTTCGGTTTTCATTTCCTATCGCAAAATTCCAACAATCAGCAAATTGTGCTGCTCATGAACTACTTTTTCCTTGAGCAGTTCTCTCTCTCTCCCTCTCTCTCTCTCACTCCACAGCTACTCGTTTGATGATGGCCGAGCCATAAATGCATGATAAGCAAAAATATTGCACATCGATGATGAGCTGCTGCTGTTGGCCATGGCTCAAACAATGCGAATGTCGAAATGGCATCTTGATGTCGAATACTATATTTAACTTATGCGTAACGCAACCGGAAAATATGCTCATTGTGCCATTATTATTAGAAGAAAACTTGCTTACTTTTCAGAGAGAGTTGGGTGGAGGGCGGGTCAAGCAAAAAACACATCAATAATATAAACTACAATTTAAAGTTGATAGTTTTATTGTTGCTACATCCCAAGGGTGAAATCTAGGGGGCAAAAACTAATGCCAAACAGCTTTTGCTTTTGCTCTCATGGCCAAACGTATCTTGGCCCTATCTATATATATATATAGGTATATGTATATATGTATGTAGGGATATGTGTGTGCATGTCCGAATCAAGTGTAAATAGCCAGAAAACCTTTCAACTTTCTTGGTTGGGCAAAAGTCATTTGAAGTCATTTCAGAGTAGCAGTCACCCGAAAAAGCCGCAGACAGTCAAGCAAGGCGAAATCGTTGCCGAAAAACCTAGGCAAAACTTTTGCTTTAGTTTCATTCTACCTACTAGCATAGAAAAAAATGTTGTAATACTCATTTGCATATTGTTTGGGTAAAGTGTTATAAGAAACTAGCTTCCAACCACTCTTAAAGTTCAAAGCAAGTTTCGGCCCAGGGCTCTAGAGCCGAATCTGAAGCGGGAACTGAAGCTGAAGCTGCGTTCTTCGCTTTCAGCATGATTGCAGCTACAAAGCTCTTAAAGTAATTAGTGGCATAAATTAAATCCCCTGGCTAAATAACAATGGCCAATTGTTTCACTGCGCGCGCTTTAGCCGTGCCCCCCCCCCCCCCCCCCCCCCTCGACAACCCCCCAACCCATGCGTTCCTGCGCCTGTGCCCATTCTCCGGATTAAAGCCGCTGTCAGGCCAAAAGAGTTGGAAAAAGGCTGCTAGAATATTTTTCGTTTCTGTTATTGTTTTTTTTTTCGTTGACACCACAGTGGAATGGTGCATGGAAGGGGGAGGGAGGGAAGTAGCGAGGACTGTGGTCACTAAGCACCAACGCCCCAAATGGCGTTGCAACAAAAGCTGCCCCAGGGCATAAATAACTTTTTATAAATTTCATATGTTTTTATGGAAGGTCGCAGCGCAAAAAGTTGACACATTTTAAATTGTATATGAAATAAAATAAATTATGCATAATATTATACAAAATATATTCTATTTTTTTTTTTTTTTTGTTTCGTTTTGTCGAACGTGCCCACAGAAAAGGGCAACAAAAGAAAATAGAAACAAGTTAAACTAATTATTTTCGACTTAACGAGCGCTTGGAAAACATTTGCAACATTGATTTTCAATTGATTTTGGCTTTTGTCGCCTTCCGTCATAAAAATACTCATCGAAAATTACAGGGCCGAGTAAAACAAGCTGTTGACTTGCCAAATAGCCGTGAATTATTCCCCCAGGGCGTAGGTGAGCAGGTAACGGCAATCGCTTAGTTTGCCCAGAATTCGCTGAGACAACAAATGTTGTTGTGCCGCAACGCCCCGATGTGCCCCTTCTTTACCGCCAGGCAACCCGGATGGCATCGCATCCTGCGCTGTCTCTTGGCCGACAATAACGAGCCGAGAGTCGAGGCCGAGAGCGGCGGCAGGATATCGTAAAGCGACATACAATCACACATAAAATTTTACAACACGAGGATGTTTTTTATTGCAATGACTGGCGCTCGTTCTCGTTCTCGTTCTCGCCCTCGTTCAAGTCCACGTCCACGTCCACGTCCCGTAACAATCGAGGAACTTAAGTAGCCAATTACGGGAAAGTTCGAATTCTTTGCCATGGATATCACTCCTTCGATTCTGGGACTGTGGCATTCTGGCTTTTGGGCGAGTTTGTTAGCGTACGTAGCGGGTAAACAGCAAAATATTTTTCTATTTAATTAAAATGAATTTACCTTTTCGTTTGGCCTGGGCGACTGATTTATGGATGGCCACCAATAAATTGCGACGACGCCTCAGCCGAAGCAATTTAAATCACGAGCTGCGGTTTTAATTAAAAGGAATTTATTTTGCACTCAACTGCAGATAAAATGCACAGCAGTTGCCATTGTTGACTTTCCACACAAACATTTATACAGTCTCCTACCAATCTTACACAGCCCAAGATATACTCTCACATTATTATATATTAGTACAAACAAGTCTTTTTCAGGCAAAAGCCAACTTTGGCCATTTCCTAATTGTGACCACACCCCAGAAAGCAAACTATTTAGCTGCTAGTCATAATTACAGCCTACGCATGTTGTTGGCCCATTTGATGGCCAGCTCCAGTTGCTGGCAGGTGCGTTGTTCGTCTTGTGATTGCGATGATGCCAAAGATACTACTCAAGTTGGCGACAGATCGGGTTTCCTTGTTGGCCAGTAATTAATCATGCAGCCTGTCATAGCGGCCGTTCAGTGATTACGCTCATATCTTAAATGCATTTCATCGAACTGTAAATGCATATGTATATGGTGAAGCCTGAGTGAAAATTGATAGCCAATAAACGTAGATTAATCATGAAATTGCGCTTTTAGCAAATGTTGTTAAGCGAACAAACCGAGGCAACGTCTCGGGGGTCCACTAAAAGCTCGATAGAAATATGACCAACTGCTAAGAAGGCAGAAAGCACTACACACAAAGCAGAAGCAGCCACACCACTTGCACACACACACTCACACACACACACACCAGCTTACGGAAATTGTCGGCGATAAATCTCTCATTTACCTTTAAACTCGAAATACTGCGACCGATGGGGGCTGCGTCGGTTTCAGTTACAGCTCTAAATCCACTAACAAATAAAAGAATAAATTGCCCATAAAAAGGATTTTGCAAATGCCGGTTGCAACTACAAGCCCCCATGTGATTCGTATTTACAACTGTGGTGAGACTCTTGTAAAAGTAACTTAGCTGAGAGTTTCTTCTAGGTTCAAATAAAAACTTCACAAAATTTGGTATTTTTATGTCGCTGTAAGCTAACAATATTGTTTTATATAACCTAAAATGCTAAGCAAGTCCCAGTCGCATTTGAATTACAACATATATATTGTAGATATTTTGATAAAATGCTATGCTTTCTTCATTGCATGGTTTCTTTTCATTTTGTTTCGCGCTACAATTTGAAATCGATCAATTTACCGATAGGTCGTCGACAACCAGTGCTGGTGAACAATAGAAAAAACGACGGTTTCTAAGCAAGTAATTCCTATAATAAGTTAAAAGAGTGTGTTAACACTAGTACAAAACTTACATTAAATGAAATCAATTTATAAGAATATGCTAAAAAATATGCTAAAACCGGAATTGTATCACAAAATAGTAGTAGTAGTAGTAAATAGTAGTGAAGAGTATCGATACCTTATAAGACAAAAAACATTTTTACGCTAATGCTATACGGGCACACTGTCGAATTTACCATCATAGCATAAAAGTTTGGCTGAAAGTACAGCAAATGTACATTTTACGGCACCGTAATAAATATATTCACATAATTACATTTTATAACCCACGCCCACTAATGCTATAAAACGACGCGCTTGAAATAAAATTCGCCTGCAGAGAAAGGAGTAGTAAAACGGTCGTCGTCTTCTCTGGAAGGAACGCAAGGAACGGAACGTGTTTGGGGCGGACTTGTTTTTGATGCCAGTGCAAAAAGGGGACGCCGCTGTAACTAACTGTGTTTTGGGGAAAAATTGCCGCGCGGCTAAAGGAGCGCCAGCCAGCCCCAGCTCAAGCCGATTCGTTATTGTGTAGGCCAAGTAAACGGGAGGTGGAGCGTGCGCCTGTGTGTGTATCTGTTCCGTACAAGAACAAGTTGCAGCGCACTTGTATGCGACTGTCTCTGTATAGGTGTCTGGTGTTCACTGCAGGTGTGAGCTAGTGTGCGAGTGTGTGTGTACGCTGTGGTCTTGATGTCTGCGCTTTTTCCCAGGCGACGAAGACGCGAGCACACAGGTGAATTATTGGTGCAAAGCCAAAGCTAACAAAATACAAACCGACATTGAGTGTACAACGACGGACTGAACAAAAAAACAAAAATACAAAACAAAAATGTTGCGTTTTCTAAGCCGTCGCAAGGTGCGCAACAACTATGCGGATAATTCGAGCAATGTTCGGGGCGGCGGGGGTGCTGGAGGCGGCGGCGGCGGTGCCGTCATTGCAAGTAGCAGCAGCGGGTCACAGATTAAGCCGCAACGCATTGTGGTAAATAAAAACAAAATCGACTGCCGTGTTATACTGCTGGACAATACTGACCTTTCCATCGAATTATCGGTGAGTATTGAATTACATTTGCTTATCTAAACGCAGGGACACGCTTGAGAGGGGAGAGGGATAGGGGTTTCGAATTGGGGGGTATCTGGTTCTGTTTGTCTAAGGTGGAGTACAAACATTCCATTACTGTTGTGTGTGTGTGTGTACGTGTGTTAAACAGAAAATTTACTGCTGATCGGTCACATTATTAAAGAATCCCCTCAATAAAAATAAATAACTAGTGAAAGAAAAACAAAAACAAACGTGATTAGTTCACGGCCGCACTTGATACTTTGCATGCCAAATTTCGCACATAAATTTCAATTAGCTTGCATTTATTGCAGAAAAAAGCGCTCGGCAGCTTCCTCTATGAGCAGGTCTTCTATGCCCTGGACATCATTGAGAAGGATTACTTTGGTCTGCAGTTTATGGACGCCAATCATGTCAAGCACTGGCTAGATCCCACCAAGCCCATCAAGAAGCAAGTGAAAAGTGAGTGCACACCAGCATTTACATACATAATTCTTCAATTAATATTTATTAATTGCAGTTGGACCACCGTACACATTCCGTTTAAAGGTCAAGTTCTACTCATCGGAGCCGAATACGTTACGCGAGGAACTTACGCGGTATTTGTTTTTCTTGCAATTGAAGCAAGATCTACTCGAGGGGCGTCTTGACTGTCCGGATGACAAATCCGCCGAACTCTGCGCGCTGGCCTTGCAGTGTACGTGTTACCCACTGAGTTGGCACATGTGAAAGAATACAAAGTTATATACAATGCGAATAGTTGAATGGCTGCTGTGACCTTTGCTGGCGCAGAGGTTAAGCCAGATGAGCAATAAGTTAATGGGGTGTTTGTGCGCATTTTTATAACAACGTATTCTTTGCTTTTATATAAAAAATAATACTTTGTCTTTAATTTACAGCGGAGTTGGGCGACTACGATGATCAGGTGCATTCGGCAGCTACCGTTTCGGAGTTTCGTTTTGTGCCGGAACAAACTGAGGATTTGGAAATTGCCATATTGGAAGAGTATAAGACATGTCGTGGGCTAACGCCCGCCCAGGCGGAAACGGCCTTTCTGAACAAGGCCAAGTGGTTGGATATGTACGGTGTGGACATGCACACGGTGCTGGGCAAAGACAGCTGCGAGTACCATCTAGGCCTGACGCCCACAGGTATTCTGGTATTTGAGCGTGATCAGAAAATTGGCCTCTTCTTCTGGCCAAAGATCAGCAAATTAGATTTTAAAAAGAAAAAACTAACGCTGATTGTCATCGAGGATGATGACGAAGGACGTGAACAGGAGCACACCTTCGTTTTTCGACTGTACAACGAAAAGGCCTGCAAACATCTATGGAAGTGCGCCGTGGAGCATCACACGTTCTTCCGTCTGCGGGCGCCTGTCAAGGGACCCTCGGCCCGGCAGAACTTCTTCCGTATGGGCTCGCGTTTCCGTTATTCCGGCCGCACTGAGTTCCAGACCACGCAGCAGAGCCGCGCTCGGCGCACCGTACAATTTGAGCGTCGTCCATCGCAGAGATTCGCCAGTCGTCAGTCGCATTTGTTGCGCGAACGCCAGAAGGAATCGGCCGCAGCTGCCGTGGCCACGGTCAATGCTCGTGCTGCCGCCGCAGCTGCTGCAGCTGCCACAGCTCAAGCGACTCCGGGTGCATCTGCTGTTCCTTCCGTTGTCAGCAATGAGAACAATAATGAAACCTTCGACTCGCTCATCTCGCCGGATCCGTTCATCACCGTCACCCCCTCACCTTCCGTGCTAACTGTTATACAAAATTCGGCGATTATTGAACCGGATG
The DNA here is from genome assembly GCA_004143825.1 of Drosophila micromelanica. Taxonomy (NCBI): domain Eukaryota; kingdom Metazoa; phylum Arthropoda; class Insecta; order Diptera; family Drosophilidae; genus Drosophila; species Drosophila micromelanica. Next base: position 26,161 of record SCDY01000023.1, on the reverse strand, counting down.
CGGCATGCAGTGCCTCCATAAGCTCTTCCAGCCATGCGGCTGCCACTTGTCCCTCGCTGGGACGCAACTCACTGAAGTCAAACTTTAGCAATGATGATCCGGCCTACAGTAAAATTGGCTCAATTGGCAAGGCAGCGGGTCTCTCGGTGAAGTATGTAAAACGAACTACTTTAGAGGTCTTAAAATTTTGTTAAATATATTTGTTAATGTGTAGATTGGAGCCTGAGTACACGCCACCCTACTCCCCGAACGCCACCAAGAACTTTGACGAGACGAATCCATTTAGAAGTGCGGCCACCTCGCATCATGGCAGCTTTGGCAAGGCCTCAATTAGCTCCGGCCAGCTCAGGTGTGTGTCCAAGTTTTCTTTTTGCCCTGCTATTCTACTTGTATCGCTTCTCTCTTCTCTTTGACTAATACGCATTGTTTGTATTTCTCACGCATTTTATGTTTTTGTGCTGTATTCTGTGTATTTCATTGTGCAGTGTTAGGAGCGGCTTATCGGATAAAGATAGAGAGCTAGATTCATTACTTAAGTCCATTGTTAAAGATCCATCTCCATCAGTGCTTGCAAACGAAGCCATTAATGATGCTAACAGTATCAGGTAGCGTAAATAATTTACACCAATTATACGTTTTAAATTTGTAGCATCTAATATATAATTTTGCAATAATCTGTATGTTCCTAGGGTAACCATCAATAAGACCTTTGACATGGATCACAATACGGAGACACTGAAGCGACTTTCTAATACAAATGAGAAGCCTAACAATCAGGTGAAGCTGGCCAATGTGGGCGCCACAGCGCTGCCACCGGGAAATATCAAGTGCAATATACTTAAGGGTAAGGTCAGATGAATTCCAATATTGAATTAGTACTCAATTTGTTTGTTTGCTTAGCGCGTGTTGAGGAGGAGCTGGGCGCCAGCGGCAATGCCAAGTTGACTAACCAAATGTTTGTGCCTGCCGCCCACTCCAGCAACAGCAGCAGCAATATGCACATCAACAACAATAACAATAACAACATTAATAGCAGCAGCAATCATGCACACACTGATGGACCGGATTCCCTGAATGCCACCTACATATCAGTGGTGAGTTGGTTACCAAACCAGTTAGCCCCATGCCTTGCACTTATTTCATGCTTTTTCTGTACATTTATTTACTTGTTTTCTTTGTTTTATTTACATTCGTTGTGTGTGCACTTTGTGTCTTGTGTGTGCTGTTGTGTGGTTGTATTTCGTTCATTTCGATGTTTGCGCTTGGCTTTGTAAACGCTTAAAACACACAAATAAAACAGGGCGGCGATAAGTTAACGCTCAGCATACCGGAACAGAAGCCGAGCAGTGGCAACGGCAGCGGCGGCAGCAGCAGCTCGAGCACCATCAATAGCCATGCTAATGCCCGAGCCAGCAGCAACTCACCCTTCAGCAATGCCACCTTCGTGTCTGCGTTTAGTGGGCCACCAACGCCGCCGTCGTCGCTGCCAGCGACAATAAATACAAATGCGAACAACAGCAACATGGCCACCAGTGTGACCAGCATTAATACGCCCAGTAGTCCACCTGGTAGCGTTAATCCTACTCCCAGCAGTAGCAGTATCAGCAGCACTGCCACTGAGCTTGCCGCCGCTAGCAGTGGAAACGGCAGCTCCTTGCTGAGCAATGCCTCGGCAGCCGAAATACTCATTAATGAAATCTTCATAAACAATATCATAAATAATAATGGCAGCGGTACCAGCAAAACAGAGGCAAAAACAAAGACCTCAACAACAACATCAACGCCTAGCGCTGGCACGCTGCTCTTCTCCACGCTCAGCGAGCAGGAGCGCTTGGAGGCGCAGAAGACAAATCAGCAGCCCAATCAGAGCGAAGTCGATGCGCCGCATAGTGAAAAGGTTTGCCCTATTCAGAGTTGGAAAACAGCATCTGTCTGTACTTTAACTAGCCTTGCAAACTAACATCTGTTTTCATTTCAATATGCACCTACTATTAACAACTACAATTCATATGCACATGTAAACAAGTAGTAAATACTCCTTTTATTATTCGCAGAAGCACAGCAGCCATCAGCAGGAGAACAATCGCATTCCACCCACTAGCAGCAAGGATATGGTCTCACCCTGGCTGGTCTCATCGGAAATTGTTACCGCGCCCAAGGGACGTGAGCCGACCATTATACGCAAATCCGTTATTACAACGCAGTTGTAATTCTTGTTTACAATTAATAATTTTTAATTTTTAAGACCTAATTATCAGATTTATATACATAAGAAGATTGCTATGACAGCCTTAGACAACATTCTTTTAAGCATTCCAGAAACATTAAAGACAACGAGAGAGCAGGTCCAATCAAAAAGAAACAACAAAATATATAAACTAAAAATGTTAACTGTCCATTAAATGTGCCTTAAATTATATTTACATGTACGATATGTGTTCTCGTCAACGAGAAAATGTGCTTAAAGAAACAGTGTACTTAAAACCATAAATAATGTATTCAATTAAATAATAAGTGTATAGACTGGATTTTTAACAAGCAAAGTGATGTCTTTCTGCTTAATATACAACGCTCTATATTATAGCTAAGAAAATGTGACAACAATATATATATATTTATATTTTTTAAAATAACAGTATTCCAATTAACAGGCAACAATAAAGCAAAACACATGAACAACGAAATTGTCGCAGATTTAAAATTGTTTATATAATATCTATATCAATGTTATACAATTTTAAATCTAGTGTCACGCTCAAGCCGGCAAAATGACAGCTAACTGAATATCTACTCATATATATATATATATATATATATATATATATATATATATATATATATATATACATATACATATACATATACATATATTTATATATATACATACAATATATCAATTGTTAAGTGCAAAGCGAGCATTTCAATTTTTGTAAACAACTTTAAAGAACAAATGCATTTCTATAATTAAACGTATGAAAAGCCTTATACAATAAAAGTGCATGTACGGAAATAGTTTTGGGCTTGTTTTTGTTTTTCTTCAATTAGGGCCATTCCAGGAAGTCACCAGCTGCCATATGACCTCCTATGTTTAAGTGCGCGCACACACACACAAACATGTGTACTTGAAATTCCAAGATATTTTCGCAGGACGCGATGGTCGCGTTGTGGCACTGCAATTAGAAGACACCCGTCAGGCACTGTTAAATGCTTCTTCCAAAACTCGACGCCAATGTCTGCACTGCTGTGTGGTCATGTATGAATTTTATTTTCCACAATCACATATGTGTTCATGTTGTTATTTTCATAGGACGTTTATTTTTAGCTAGCCCACGACGAGGGGGCAGCTAGTTGCATCTGCTGTTGCTGCTACTGCTGCTGCTGCTGCTGCGATCTGGCTGAAATGTGTACACTTTTGGAAAAGCAGCGCGAATGAATATTCTATAGAGAAACTTGGTATATACATGTATATTTATGTAGTACACCTTAGCTGAGGGAGGCTGGGTGGGTGATTATTGGATGTGCGAAATTACCGTAATTTCCTGCATGTGCTAAAAATAATGCTCGAAGAGAAATGAACGCTGCATATAATTTATAATGGATGCTATTTATTTGTAAGACTGTAAAATTTAGATAGTTTTTTTCTTCTTCTCAATTTCTCCATTCGTCATTTGCGACACTTCCAATAAATATTAATATAAATATAATACATTTCATTGCTGTCCGAATTGATCGATTATTGCATTGTCAATAATATTGAGTATATTTGTCCGTCTAGTTGGCAGGGCAGCAAGAGGTTCTTTTTTTCTTAAAATTAATCATCATTAATCTCTAGGTGCCGCGAAAGCGACACCATTTGTTTGTTGTGTGGTATTGTTGTATGCTTTGTGTGTGTGGTGTGTGGGTGTGGTGTGTGGGTGTGGACTTTAGCAGCTTAGAAGCACTTGCGGTGCACAATGCCGGGGCCGGATTCATCGTACTCCTGCTTGGAGATCCACATCTGCTGGAAGGTGGAGAGGGAGGCCAAAATTGAGCCACCAATCCAGACGGAGTATTTGCGCTCGGGTGGTGCAATGATCTTGATCTTGATGGTGGATGGCGCCAGGGCAGTGATTTCCTTTTGCATGCGATCGGCAATACCTGGATACATGGTGGTGCCGCCGGACATGACAATGTTGGCATACAGATCCTTGCGGATATCCACATCGCACTTCATGATCGAATTGTAGACGGTCTCGTGAATGCCGCACGATTCCATGCCCAGGAACGATGGCTGGAACAGCGACTCGGGGCAGCGGAAGCGCTCGTTGCCAATGGTAATGACCTGACCATCGGGCAACTCATACGACTTCTCCAGCGATGTGGACGCAGCAGCGGTGGCCATCTCCTGCTCAAAGTCCAAAGCAACATAGCACAGCTTCTCCTTGATGTCGCGCACAATTTCACGCTCAGCGGTGGTGGTGAACGAGTAGCCGCGCTCGGTCAGGATCTTCATCAGATAGTCGGTCAAGTCGCGACCGGCCAAATCCAGACGGAGGATGGCATGGGGCAGGGCATAACCTTCATAGATGGGCACAGTGTGGGAGACACCATCGCCGGAGTCCAGCACAATACCGGTGGTACGACCGGAGGCGTACAACGAGAGCACAGCCTGGATGGCCACATACATGGCGGGTGCGTTGAATGTCTCAAACATGATCTGAGTCATCTTCTCGCGATTGGCCTTGGGATTGAGTGGGGCCTCGGTGAGCAGCACCGGGTGCTCCTCGGGTGCGACACGCAATTCATTGTAGAAAGTGTGATGCCAGATCTTCTCCATGTCATCCCAATTGGTGATGATGCCGTGCTCAATGGGATATTTCAAAGTGAGGATACCTCTCTTAGACTGCGCCTCATCGCCCACATAGGAGTCCTTCTGGCCCATGCCCACCATTACGCCCTGATGCCGTGGACGGCCCACAATCGAAGGGAAGACGGCGCGGGGCGCGTCATCGCCAGCGAAACCAGCCTTGCACATACCGGAACCATTGTCCACGACTAAAGCGGCAACCTCATCATCACACATCCTGGCGACTGATCTGTTTTACTGCAAAGGACAATGATGAATTTTACTTATGAATAATACTGGTTATTTGAAAGGTAGAAAACTATTTGAAATACAATTTTATTTGCCACTTTCTATATGAAATTTGAAAAACTGACAATAAATCTACTACACATTATTTTCCAACATTTTATTTATTTTATTCTTTTTTTTTTAAATATCATTTACTTACCGTTTTGGTAAGAAGGAAAAACTGTAAACTGAATAGCAACACTTTCGCTGTAGAACTGCGAGTGGCTGCTGGATTGTAATGAGCTAATATTTATACCATTCGAGCGACCCTCAGTCGAGCAGATTTTCCACACAGACACCAGCAAGATACGGATACACAGATACAAATACACAGATACAGATACATCTAGAGATGGCGACGCGTCGCTTCTCAGACATATGCAGCACATGGATGCACATTTTGCTAAAGGGGAAATTTGTTTTTTCGATTATCTTTAAAAATAAGTTGTTTTTTTTTCTTTCACAATTTCCGAGAGGCCAAAACAGTCGTTGCTGAGCGCATAGGGTACATTTTTGTTTACCCACACACATAGACACTCATAAACACACACACACACATGTGCGATATATTTTTTTTGTACGATCCTCCGTGGAGGCGTCGTAGGCGTTACGCTGTTCAGAATTTATGTTTGTGTGTGCATATATATATGTGTGTTTTTTTGTTTTGTCTAATTTTTAATCAACATTTGCACGTTGGTCCAATCCATACATGGGGATGCCTGAAACTCTCCCTCTCTCTCTCGGTGTCTCTGTCTCTCGACAGAGAGTGAGGGAGAGCGCTCTGGTAATTAGAAAAAAATTTAAAAACAAAACAAAAAAATTAAGTATCGAAAATACGCGCTACATTTTCTGCGCTATAATTCGCTGGTTGTGGGTGTTTGGACGTTGGGGGGTGGGAGGTTTCGCCACCATAATCACAAGTGGAACTTGTTAATAGATCGCGCTATGCATTTATAGATAGAATAAACTGAAAAATCTTTGCATTTACAGATCAAACATCAATAATGTAAAAATGCTTGAAAATTTGATAAATATTTTGAAAGATTGTTTCATAGAGTTATTATTTGGACTTATTATTATCAACTTGAAAGCATTAACAAAAAAAATGTTTGTTGTTTACACAAGAACTTTTGCGTTTTTTTTTTTGTTATCGTTATTTTTGTGTGGGTGAAAAGGAAAGAAAGAAAAAAAATAATAACAACAAAAAGCAAATATCGTGCGGTCTCACGTTTTTGCATAAGATTCTTTGACGCTGACTCGAAGATACAATTGGAATTCTATTTTTATGTCGAGATTTTTAAATTTTTATATATTTTTTAGATATGTGTTTGGCCAGATAACACAGGTGCAAACGATGTGCGGGGTGTTTACAATTTGTTAATACCCTACGTTTAAATATTATAGCCTGCATAGGAATATCTTTCACGGCCAAAGAATAACAATTTATTTATTAATTGATTCATAACAATAAATAATTTAATTTATTTATTATTTAAATGATTTTGTTTGCCATTCATTAGGGGGCTTCTTAAGGACGAATTTGTTGTCATTTCTTACACTATGCATTATGCTTTTGTAAGCTTTATTAAATGTGCATATTAAATAATCTAAAATAATTTAATTGGTTGATTACCCAAAAAAAATTATTACAAATATTTATTATTTAATTAGGAACTTGTTCTTTTAAGGTCTTTCTTGAGTGTTGTGCTATGAAATTGTTGTATAGCATATAAGTACATATATATATTTATTTTTGACATATATACTCAATTCATTCTAAATCGAAAATAATAGTATTCAATGAATACAGCAAAAAACTCATTCAGTCAAGCAGCTCGCCATATAGCCATATCCAAGCAGCTGATTGAATTGTGTTGGCCAGCAACAACAAAAATATGCCAATTTGATGATACCACAACAAATGTGTAAATCTAAAAATATGTTTTTTATAAAATTTATGAAAATCTCTAGATATATATGTACGCTTATATTATTTTTGTGTACGGGGCAGTCGGCGCAGTAGGCCACCACCTTTTAAGGATGCACCAGCAAAGGAGGTGACGACGACCAGCTACAGTGGGGAATTTCGATAATTTGCTTAATAAAAATGTCTTAAAGTTTTTAAATCTTTGGAATTGTTGTTTATTTTTAACTCTGAGTTTTAAAAAAAGTAAATAAAACAAATACATTTTTATATAATTTACTAGTATATCGGAATTAATAAAAATAGTTTAAAATAAAACATAAATTGTAAATGTTAAAAATCAAGAAAAAAATATTTTAAATTATTTGAATACAAAGTTGCTCAACAATTATATAGAAATTGTCAACAGTGTACAGAGTCAATTGAAGTAAATATGCTAATTTTTAGTTTTTGCCAAATTGTACAAAAATACTTTGTAATTTATGCATTAATTACAAATTATCGTTGTACAATTTTGCTTTTTTTACGCTTAGGACCCACTGTGGAACGTCGACAACTGCTTGGATTATGACAAGCAGCCGCAACGGCAACGCTGCCGTGCATTCCACGGCAGAATGCAATTTCGTATTTTTAAATTGAATAATGTGCCAAGAAAATATGAAATATATATATAAGTACATATATGCACCATATAAAATTTTATAAACATATATATATATAGAAATATATTTGAATAAAAATTTGGTGCAATTTGTATAGTGCCATCAGCGGCGTTTCCTCCCATCAAATGTCGCACTCGCCGTATGCGTAATATGCGAAGCACGCATGCCGCTTAGATGCGCCCCAAACGGCGGTGCACGAACCGCAACAGCCTGAGGCGAGTGCGCCATCTAATGACCAGCCAGTAGACCAGACACTCCCAGGCAAAGACACCGCAGGCCAGCACCAAGAGCAGGCTGGCAAAGACAAAGGCGCCCTGAAATGCGGCCAGTGTCAGCGCCTTGAAAGCATCCTCATGAGCCCGCGCGATCTTCTCCTGTATCATGCGCACCATGTCCAGATCCCGGGCCCACTTCTGCATGTGACCCGACTCGATCACATGCTGTATCACCGCATTGATGTGGTGCAGCAGATGAAATTTCTTGGGCAGCAGCATGGCAACCGGATAAACGTACAAGGATTCCCGACGATCGAAGCAGTAGAGCTTATTCCGCTGTATGTGGGGATTGTAGAAGGCGTGCTGCCGGGATACGGCCACGGCAATATGCTCACTGTCGGCGGCATAGTTCAGGCACTCCACAATGTTATAGCAGATATCAAACTTCTCGCGTATGTACTTAAAGGTCTAACCCGAAAAAGAGAGAGAGGGTGGTTTAAATTAAAAGTTAGATATAGTTACTTGGTTTGTCACCCACCTCCCCCTCCCTGTTCAGATGTCGCACATTCTCAGAGCTAACCATGATGGTCATGCGTTTGCCGTAGATCTCCTCCAGCGCGCTTATCTGAGTCTGTGTGGTCGGCGTGGTCAGCGTGCTTATCAAACAGCTCTGAAAACTGTTGCTGAAGAAGAATGCCAGGATAAAGGCCGTGAAGAAGAGGAGACGCAGCGCAATTGGCAGCGAGCGAGCATTCCCATTAATGGCCTGGGTTAGCAGAATGCCCAGCATACGCAGGCAGATGGAGAGATAGCTGCGCTGATTGTTCGGTAATAACTGTCCGTAAACATGCTGTGCCACCAAAACGGCCAGCGAGCTGATTATTATAAACAGTAAAAGCAAGAGCCAAGTACTAGCATCGAAGCCGGCCAAAAAGTTGAAAAAACTGTGTTTGCGCTTCGCCCTGGCCACGCACCAGGTGAGCTCGTCCTGATGATAGGAGGAGGATCTGGAGACGAATTGACTTATGCTGGGATCTTCGTCGATGCCGCCCACAATCATTTCAGTTTGGCTGACAAATATTAAAGAACAGTATTTAATTAGAGCATATAAACAAATATTTACACTCAGAGATATAACCAACAAAAATAATAATAATTTCATATATCAGGAAAGGTTTTTGTATTCAATACAAAAATAAAATTATAGTTTCAATTTGATTAAATCTCTTAGGTTTAGATACATACAATATTAAACACCGATAAATAAATAAATTATAGTATCCATATCAATCATACTACGTTTTATTTAATACTTGAACCTACTTATAATACTTAAATACTACTCACCCCTCGATCAGCTGCTGGAATATATGGAAGACATTGCTGCTCTTCATCTTGAAGTCGATGTTCATGTGCAATCGGTGGGCTATGGTCTGCACCAGTTGGTACTCGATGCCAGCTAGCTTTGCCAGACCCATCGTCTCATCTGGTTGATTGCTGCCCGAGTTCATATTTTCAGCGGTATAGTCTTCCGCCTCGATGCCTTCGACGTAGCTTTCGTTAGCTGCTCGACTCTCCTCCTCGTAATAGTCTATCTCCGGTTCATTGGTATCGGTTGATGTGGTGAATATATAGGGCTCCCAGGGACCGCGATAGGCAGCTCTAATGGGACAGCCGCTCAGATCTCTGGGAAATTTAACCTCAAATCGGCCGCTCGTAAATTCATCAATTCGGGTTTCGGGCTGATTGTCATTTTCATTAGATGAACTAGAGAAGTACGCGACTTCTTGACTGTCTGCTTCGGAGTCTACAGTTACCTTGACGTAGTTGCCTGCATAAGAGTTCAAACTGGTGCCTAAAGTAACATTCTTATCCTCATTAGTTGTTGGTTGATTCGAATCCTCTGTTCCCATTCTCTCATTTGACTCATCTGCATTCTTCTGCTCAAGACTCGTCTCTTCATCGTCGTAATCCTCATTTTGTTCGTCCGTTTCCCCAGCATCCTCATAGCTACAGGCATCCAAGAGGGTGATGTCTATCACTCGATTGCCACAATTATTATCCGGCTTATAGGGGAATACGGTCTTGCTGTAGTAGAAGCTGTTCTCTTCGCTCTGTCCAAACACATTCACATTGTAGAGCTTGTTGCTCATGAAGCTCAGGAGTATCTCGACCATGAGGTCAGTCATCTCCTCATCTGTCTCCTCAATAGACGACAAATATACCACAAACTGCGCCAATGGGTTCCAGTTGAGCATGCGCCTCCAATAGGCAAACGTCTCCTCGAGATCTTCATCGTCCAAATCCTCCACAATCAGGAAATAGCATTGCGGCTTCTCATGCATGACTTCCACATTAGATTCGGACTTTTGGCTCTCGCGTGGGCTCGTTACCAATAGGGTCCACTGATAGTCTTGATGGAGATTAAGCGCGCGCATCAACTGATCCAACACATTTGGAGTATTGGGGGTGACACTGACGCAGAGCACGGCGCCGGAGAGTGCATCGCCGGAATGGAAATATTTCTGGAGCAGCGCTAGTGTGCATGTCGCCTGGGACTTCTCCTCGCTGGGCACCTGCATCAGATTGATGCCGAAGCCGAGCGTCACGGCCGGGCTCATTGCCACCTGGAGAACCAGCAGCAGGGTCAACCAAGTGTTGCCCACGCCTGAAATACGTAATTGTGGTGCTGACATGCGAACGACAACTGAGTGCGACACGCCCTTGTTTGCCGGCACGGGCTGACCCGACGACGCACTCTTAACCACCGGGGAGCCTCGAGTCCCCGGTTATTATTATCCAATTACCTATGCTAATTTTCAATTCATGGCTTGGCCCACGGCAACAATCTGCCCAGCCGAAATCATGATTGTTTTTATTATTGCCTGCTGTTTGCATAGTCATAGAGCTGGTTCGATCGCACAACTCTAGCAGTGGTCTAGAAAGATTACGGTCTGCCACATAAATCAATTAAGACAACATTAAATACAGCCTGTATTTAAAAGTACAGTTTGAATATAGTTCAGGTCAGTGTTCCTGCCACACCCAAGCTTTTCAGTTCACCTACAGCAACTAGCTTCGATGGAAAATTAAAACGAAACGCACAAAAAAAAAAGTTTGAAAAAAATGTAAAAACTTGCGTGCGCTGAAAAACGACGTGAAATCTGTCAAGTCGGTATTCAGCACTCATATACGCAAAATTTATGCACTTATTTCAACATCTCGCTCAAGAAAACAATTTTTTGTGCTCAACTTGAATTTACCCTATATGCGGCTTTTTAGGAATAGCTGCCCCATGACCATGTGTCACGTAACGTAACAACTTGAATAAGGTTTTTAAAGATATTTAAGCTTATGGCTTAGAAATACTTTTTACACAGCATATACCTACAAACAAATTAACAAAATTTTTCTTTTCTTCAATTATTGCTATACTGTATTTATATCACAATAGTCAATATGAAAAAATTTGTAATGTTTAATGAAATAACTAATACTTTCGAATATTTCAAAACATATTAATAATTCCATGAACCCAGAAAGTATTCAAGTATATAGGTATCCACATAAATGTATAGTCATGGAAATGCTGTCACGTGCTTTGGCTCAACATTATAATACCCTTTATAAGACAGGCAGGGTACATGCACATATAAGTTTATTATGTTTGTGGACATATATTCAATAAACGAGACAGACACCATTAAAATAGGTCGTTAATAAACTCGTTGCTCTAAGTAAATTTTGCTATTACGAAGCAACTAATGGTTTTCTAAAATCACTAAATTGACATAAACTGCAGCAAGGACCGTAAAATTTATATTTTTGAAACTGTGCAACGCATAATCGAAGTCCCATAAAAATTAGTTTGTTACATTTGAATTTGATTTTCGTTACTGGTAAAAGTAAAGCCAGCTTGAAATGTTATCATAAATTACAAAGTATTTTTAATGCAAAATATACACTAACCGCAGGAGTATATTCATATTAACATACCCTTTGAACGGGCACTTAGTTCAGCGCATGAAATTCAATTCCGGGTTTATTATGCTGTCGTCAAGCCTATTTCGTTATGGCAAATTTAACATAAAAACTGATATGATCAAAAAAATAAATAAATAATAAAAAAGGAATGACTTTCACTTTGTGTGGGCTGATGCGTCAACTGGGTTATTCACTATATGACGTATTCACCATATAAATATAAACATCAAAAAAATTTTTGGTTTAATACAGCTTTTTAAATATTTTTATAACCTGAACCCATTGAAAATGAGTAAAAAGGGTATAATGGTTTTGTGCAAATGTATGTAACAGGCAGAAGGAAGCATTTCCGACCCCATAAAGTATATATATCCTTGGTCAGCACCATTAGCCAAGTCGATTAAGCCATGTCCATTTGGCTGTCCGTCTGTCTGTATAAACGCGTCGATTTCAGAGGCTACAAAGCTATAAACTGATCTTGGACTCATTCGGTTCGTAAATACCATAAGCAGATCAAGTTTATTTCAAAAGATCGATAACTTTTCCGTTTTCTTATTATCGATATTTATCGCTTGTTTGGCTCGGTTTTTAAAGCATAACTCCCCAACTATAAACGCAGAGGATACGAAAAATTTAAATCTTTCAGGCTTTGGATACCTCCCCCAATCGTCCCCAATATCGATAAAAACATAAAACCGCAAATCAAATACTACAATGTTGCAAATTGTATTGTACATACATTTTTATATTCCTATTAAGTCCTGAAAATTTCGTACCGATCATACATTTATTTTACGAGCAATTAAAGAATCTGTTTTTAGTAGTGGGGGCAAGCGCAGCTGAGTGGCTGAAGCACATGCAATTTCTGTGGTCATGTGCACGCATACACACAAATGCAAAATTTTGTCTTTCAATTTTTTTTTTAAGATGGTTAAGTTATTTTGTATCATAAATGAATCGAAATGGGAGTGTAGTGCAGTCGATATGAGTTGTGCAACTGAAACTGTGGGTCCCAGGTTCGATATCATTTTTCGTTGGTCAATACATTTGTTTTTTAATTTTTAACCACCTCAATACTTATTAAGTGTCGAGAGTTTGTGTGTATGTGTTAAATGCAGGTTTCAGGGTATCTCCTAGTCGGGAGGTCCCGACTAGTGCAATCTTTCTTGTTTTATATTAATTTAAATCAATTTGATAGGGTATTTCTGCTTCAGTACAATGTTAAATGCTTCAATGTTTTTCATGTTCAATAGAAAATTGCAACTTGCATATCCACTTCACGTTGTACCACCTCCTTGTGTGGGCCAGCAGTGTCAGTGGTGCAGTAGCTTTGACGTGGAGCTGGCCTTCATGCTGGAGAATAGAAATATAAATATATACGTCTGTCTTTATGGTCTGATTTATGGCAGACAAAAGGAGTGCATACACTGAACGAAAATTTTGTATTCCAAATACAGGTAAAAGGGTAGCAAAAGTATAAATATATTCCTAAAATATTTAGGAAAATTTGAATAATAATAAAAGTATTTTAAATATAGAAAAAATTACAAAAATTTCAGAAAAATATTGCATATTTAAAAACATGAATCAAATTATTCACATAAACAAATTATTATTGTTTATGCGTATGGGATATAAAACACCTTTTTAAAATAAGAACTTTGCGCCCAAATTAAGATCAGTCCGATTTGAATGCAATTGATGAAAGGTTTATTTGACTTAAGTAAATAGTGCTTAGTTTCTTTCTAAGTGCATACACACACAATTATAGCAAACTGACCGCAGTTAAATAAAAAACAAAAACCGAATCATGCTCGTATTGTGTTCGTATTAAACAAACATTACTTGGCATACATTTATATTGTATATATATTTATATATATGCATACATAGTTTTTAGCTGTGTATGCAGATTGCTATTGATAATTTGGCTGGTCTGGTGTTACGGGAAATCAGTTGAAACTGAAAGTACAATACGGCTGTTGGAAAACCGGCTCTCGGTTGGCGCACCTATTGCGGAGGTGGAGCCTTCAAAGCTTACACAGCTCTAATTGGTTAAATGGGATACTTTTATAGTGATCTCAAGCGGGCACTATAAAGGCGCATTAGGGGCGTTCAAAGCCACGTTTATGTGCTGCATATTAGTTAATTGAGTTTTGCGCCAAATCTGGCATTTAGAATTGTTAACGCCAAAAAAAAGCGAAATGTTCGAAATTTTTTATCAAATTCAAGACCTTGTCAACACTCCGAAACCATTAATGAAACTGTCAGAAAGCGGCGTTGGCCAGCGCAATTGGGTGGCCCCAACAATTGGCTGCCATTAAAATTCAGTTTGTTGTGCCGCGCAGAATGCACAAAACAAAGCGGTTATACTGATGATGAAGTGATAATGATGACTAGGTGTGCGTATGTGGCGAGCGGATAGACGGACAGACGGGCACTTTGTCGGACAGCCAGTCGAAATAAGTGCAAGAGCGCTTGCGTATTTAAACTTCATTTCGTAATGTCAGAGTGGCTGATACAAAAAACTACAGTTATAAACGGGTCGACACTTAGAGAAATGTAGCATATCAAATTCGAATGTCATTGGAATTCAGTTTGTACACTGGCAAAAATAAGAAAACTTCATTAAAATTGGCAGAAAAGGCGTAACTTGTAACTATTTTTTCCTTAATAATATATAATATTTTAAATTAGAAAATTTTGTTTTTAGAGTGTACAGTTTTTGTTGTGTTTTAAATTTTGAAATAAATTTTTAACTCAATATTTAAAAATTCCTTAATGAAGAACTGGATCTCTATGCTTGGGTTCGAAGTATTTATTTGTACTGCCTTTTTTTTAAATACTCTAAGTTTGAGTCCAATATTTGATGCTATTTCGCTGAGTGCACTCATGTGTGCTTGACTGGCTATTAATATCCAAGTGTGGAGTCACATCGTCACATTATGAGACTGGGCCTAAAGCGTATTCGCCTGCACAGATTTGGTTTTGGTTTCTCTAAAAATTGGCTACTTTCGAAATACGAAATAGCTAATGAGCGACTTTTGAGGGCATTGTAGCTGTCGTCCGCCTTATTGTACTTGTTGCTGTCGTGAAAGGAAAACTGATCCAATTGTAGACAACATACACCCTGGGGCGTTAGGCGATGCCACCTACAACCAAGTGGACAGCTTTGATCTGCTTCAGTTCCAGCTGCGGCTTAGGTGTCGTAATCGTAATCGTAATCGTGTTTATGGTCAAGTGCAGAAAGCATGCGACATAAAGCTCGCTCGTCGAATTTCATGCAGCTTGACTTACGTTTATATAATAGCCAATTGCCATGCATAAATCCGGCACCCAGCCTTACAGTAACCTTGACTTTGGCCTGGGGTGTGCTTAAGTGCAAGCTTAGAACCAGTAACATTTAATATTATATTTTTTTATATATGCATAATTAGCCAATTCGTAAATACATATTGGCGATCATAACAAAGTGAATGTTTTTGGGGCTTGGCAGCTGGGTTAAAGACTTTTGCAAAAATATAAATAAAAAAAAAACAATTAAAACGTCGTAAGATGAACTTTTGCGGGAATGTCTAGAGACTAGATGAAACCAGAGCTGAGGCAACAATGTGCTTCTGTGATTCATGCAACCACTTCACATGCCCCATGCACACAAGTCCCAAATCCAAAAGAGCTGCTGCGACTTTAGCAGCTTGGCTAATTCTGGCAGCGCAAACCAGTTTAAATGTCGTTGTCGTTGCTCTTGTTATTGTTGGTATTTTTTGTTGCTATTGCGGCTACAATTGCTTTTTATTTTTAATTTTTTGCAGACACTTTTTACGTTTGCGACTTCGTCGCAGCAGAACCAACAACAAAAGTCGCTATAAGAGTGCGACAAAATTTGGTTTTGGCTTTTAAATTTTGATTTGATTTAGTTTTATAGCTTTTACTTTCCATTCGGTAACAATTTTTGGGCTGTCAATTCGGTGAACACTACGAATGCTCTGGCAAGCAAACAAGTTGTCCGTCTGTTAGTCTAGAGCTTGCCCCAGTGCCACGCTCTGTGCTGGGCTTTCACCATTCTCCATAGTGACCGCCAGTTAACTGCATGTGCCCCATAAGTATTACGAAACCCAGTTGCAGTACAGTTGTGCACCTGTCATGGATTTGTATATTTTAAATTTAGTCAAAGGGTACAACAAAAATGTTTATTAATGAAACGCCAACACATGCTATACATATATTAAAGACAGATTTATTTACATATATAAAAATATAAAAAAACACTTTTAATTTGTTTACATGTTTTTTTGCCTTTGGCCTTGAAGAGGGCATCAAAACTGTATCATGATTTTTGCAACTGTCAAGTGAAAAAAAAACAATTGTAATTTTATTTATAAAGGCGTGTCAAAAATGCCATACAAACTGATCACACGGAATACTCACATAACACTTTAATAACAATTTGTTGAGAAAAACATTTGTTAATCTCTTCTCTTGAACGCTGACAATTTATTTTAATTAATTAGCAGATTAACTTTATTAATTACAGCTATATTTTTTTCTTTCCGAGAAGAATTGAATGCATATATACAAAAAATTAAAATAAAAAAAAAATTAAAAAGCTTAAGCCATGAAAATACCGGTAATGTTTTTTATACAATTCATTAAATAGAAAGATGACTCTAAAAGCTATGTATGTATGTAGATTTAACTTGTTTATTAGAATAAAATATACCTATGACAAAAGTAAAACCAAAAAAGTAACAAATACATCTGGACATACAAATATGTCGGTGCATACCCTTAACAGCAGATTACAGGGCATAACAAATAACTGGTTTCATATATTCAAATTGAATTGAAATTTGTACTGCATAAAACTAATTAAATGTTTATATTCTGCCCTATGCAATTTGTTATTAAAAGCCAATACACCCCAGCGATTCTCTACCGATTTGCATCGGAATTCCTAATTTGAGTGAAACTGGTTTAAATATTTGTGTCTTCTCGGCGCATTCCAGCACAAAAGCAATATATGCATATGAAAACAACAATAACAATTAAACGATAAAATTTGGTTAAGCTTGTTTGTCTTGTTTGCCACAATAACATAATTTACTTAATTTTATTGATAATTCTTCCAGGGCATCAAATCTCGTTTCGGCATAGCTACCAAATCGAATTCCATGCTTCTGAAAAGGTTAATTTAGGTACACTTTAGAAAATTGTATACATATATATTTTGTAAATCTATTACCATTTAGCATTGAGCAATGATCACCTAATTGCGATAATGAACTTGTAAAACCCAATTGCCTGCCACAAAACCATCAGTTACCAGTTTGCCACAAACATGTCGCACACACAACCACACACAAACACGCACGTGCTTGGATGCAAATTCACGGAAGATGTGCCCCCAGCCAAAAGCTTAGCTTAAATAGAAACCGCTGCAATTTTTAAGCTGGCTAACAGAGCGTATGAATAATCGCCATGTCAACATGTATAAGAGTGCCAAATTGCCACTGAATTTTAAAGCTGAGATTGTTTTTGTGGTGCCAGACGTTAAATTGCTAGTTATCTATATATACCCTGTACCGGAGTCGAATTGTGGAAAATGGGTATTGCAGTCCTATAGAAAATATAGAAATATATTTTAAAATAAATACAAAAATAAAACTCTTGTTTTTTTGCAATTTATAGAAATAAATTATATTTTTATATTAATTTATATTTTAACAATAAAGAATAAAAATACATAAATATATAAAATAATTCACAACAATTTTTACAATTCTATATAAAGGGTTTATATACATAAAATAGTATATATTTTCTAGATATATATCTAAAAAACATTATTTTAATGAGCAAAGAAAATCTCTTATACAATAAATGTAAATTATATTAAAGCTAAATGAATATTCAAATAAATCTACATAATATACATTTTACGAAAAGCTTTTTACTTTCTAGTGTATTTAAAATACTAATATACAGGATATTTTCAATCTCGAGCACACTAAACATGCAACTTTTCTGTTTGATATTTGTTAAAAAAAACTCTTATAAAATTCGGTGCGCTTGTGATACGAGCGCAGTCGCAAAACGGCAACCGCAACGCTTGGACGTGTCGCGATACAGATACAGATTCAAATACGAAAACGAATCGAGCAGTATACTTGAATGTGCCTCAAAGTAAGCTAATGCCAGATGAAAACCTTTAACCGCTAACAAATTGGCCAGGTCGCGCGCAGCCGCCAGCTTGAAGTTTGCGGTGCAGCGGGCAAAACAAAAGACTTAGGAAACGAACGCGAGTGCATTAGTCGGCTTGGCACGGGACACGTCGCCGCGGTTTCGCTGTGATTTTTAACGGTTAAAGTGCCAACCGCTTTGCATTTCGTTAAGTGTAACTGTATCGGTACGGATCTGGAACGATTGGCTGCAGTGCGGTTCGGTCTTGGAGCCACAATGCGACTCTCACCATATCCGCATGCATTCTACTGGCCAATGCAAAAGCACAAAATCGATTGTAACAAATTCAATATATATATATATGCAATTAAGCTATCCATAGCCAAGGGTATGCTGTTGGCCAATAGCCTAGTCAATTGTTGGCCAAAAGAGCTCACCGACCGCGGTGCTTGTTAACTGGCACTTCTTGCGTGCCCCAAACGAAGAACTGTGTTAATTAAGTTTGCTTGCAACGCGTATTTTGTTTTTGGTAGCAACTTGAATCGATCGCCGCCAAAGTGTGCGAATCTTGTACTCATAAATATCTACGTATGTGTGCGTTATATAAGGTTATATAAATTGCATCACGAGACGCGTAATACTGGAGAATTCAGATGTCAACAGAAATCTTATATATATGCGGGATAAGCATTATTAAAATTTTTTGAGCCAAGTAATGTAGATTATACAGTTGGTCGCTGCCAAAAACATCTTTGCTTTTGAAGATAACCATTATTAACTCAGCCATTATAGTTAAAGTTCTTATGGGAAAAATTGTTTAAAAGATCCGTTTTTTGAAAAATGTTTTTTAATCACTTTTATTTTTAATATATGAACAAAGGGTATTTAATATTCGACACTCTAAAGTAAAGTTATATGGTTTTGTTTTCTTATAAGGAAGCACCACATGTGATTATCATCACGTTTGGCCTGCGCGGTCAACTTTGTAGTTTGCAATTTTGTTGTTTTTCGCAGACATGTGTTAATTTGGCAACAGCTGCTCTTCCGTGCGACTCTTTAATAAATCAAATACTAATTAAGAAATTTAAGCAAATTTATATTCTCACACACCCACCCGCAGAGACACACATATATAGAATGCTCTAGTTGTTGCAATTAAGCCTTTGGCCATATTGTTTTTGCCCTGTCTTTCGCGCTGCCTGTCTGTCTGCATGTCTGTCCATTGTGGAGCGCGTGAGAAAACGTGCAAAATATACTGCAGATAAGTAGTTACCTGCTTTAGCGCCTGCATATTATATGTCTTGTTGCGAGCGCAGAAAAAAAATAGTTGAACTCAATTTGATTTTGGCCCCGCTTACCAGGGAACCAAATATCTTGCGTAGTTCTGCAACGGCTAAAAACCACAAACACAAGCTAAAGTCCAATGAGAGTTCCGGCATTAAACCAATAATAGTGACATTTTATTAATGAAAGTAAATACAATGTTTGATCGCTTTATGGCCTTTGCGCGATTATACAAGATTATAACTAAGTATTGCCGGTTGCGAGTTCAACAAACAAGTTTTCGATATTTTATTTTTTAGCTGTCAACCAATTTGCAACTAATGTTATTTTATTGAGTCTTCGCTCGGCAATGAATAGAAAATCCAAGATGAAATATTACGTTTGCTGCAATAGAAACCAAGAAGAAGAAAAAGAAGAGCGTGGAAAGCAGTTTCGGTTTTGTGGCCTTAGCTCAAAGCCCGGCTAGCAACGGTCATTAGAAAGGTGTCGTCGTGTTTTTGAAGGCCACACCTCTTAAATTACTTGACGGCAGGCCTAATTCGCCGACCAATGCCAGTCAACAGCTGTAATTTTATTAATTTTTTTTTATTATCTGGGAGATGTTGTCATAAAATACAAATTGCTCGCATTTCCGCTTGGCATTGCATAATTCTTAATTATATCAAAATGTGTAGAAATTCACTTTTTTAATGTAACTTTTCAAATTTCTACGAAGCAAACATAAATTAACCTGGCAGCTTATCGTGAGATCCAGACAAGTTTGCGGCACACGCGCAATTACCAAAAGAAAGCGAAAAGTAGAAAAAATCCATGTGTTGGTCAAGTCTCTTGTCTGTCTGTGTGGGCTGCTGTACAACAACAACTGTTAATAAACCGTATTTGATTAAACAACAAAAAACAAAATTTTATTTGTCAATTTGATAAAGTTGCGCATTTATTCAGCTGCCCAGTCAAAAGAGCTGCCAGTTAAACGAAATGTCAGTCCACTAAGAAAGCAACTGCTGCACATGCTGTGCAAGTTAAGCGAGGGCTGCCTTACATGTTGTGAGAAAAGGTCCAGCAGTACTTGAACTTAAATAGAAAGTTATATATTCTTAGCAGACACATTTTTTACGACTCTGAAACTGACTATGATTATGAAAAAAGTTATTATACAAGTTGTGATTTGTAAAAGCCGTCTGAGAATAAACTCATTAAAAATGTTTTTTACGATGATTTATTACGATTTAAACAACTTCAACTATCGAAACCTGCGTCCATCAATCATTAGCCATAGACCAAACGTGGCCACTGTGAAATGCTGGTACAACAACTTCAAATGTGCCAAAGCTCGCTGCAGGATGCATTTCGAAGGTCATCAAAAAACGGCAATCTTGCCAGATAGAGATGCAAGATCGTTATGCGATATACCGGTTGATTCTTAGCCATAAGCAAAATCAACACGCAATCATAACAATATTTGACCTTTAATAAATCAAGCTAATTCGATAAATAAAATATTGCATGCATTATTATAATGCATATAAAAAAAAAATTATTCCATTTTATTGCTTAAAAATTAAATTCAGTCGAGTCAAGAAAATCAGTTTAGTTTTCACAAAGCCATGTTTAAAAATGTGACCTATATTTATTTTTGTTGTGTTTCACTTAAAGATTAAAGTCCGCAAAACAAAAATTTCAATATGTTTTTTTTTTAATTAAAACGTTTTTATTTTTAAATACGAAGAGAGTAAGGGATTATTTTTCGCAAAACTTGAAGATTGTTTTTGTGTATATACACATATTGGTTATGTTATATTTGAGGAATGTTGCAAAAAACAACCCTCGCAGCAAATATAGTTTAAACATGAAATGGAGCACAGAGTATGTGAAAATAAACCACAACCAACACACACACGTGTGCCCTTTTCTGCTCAGGTAAAACTGCTCCATCTTAATCATAGACTTTGTCTTGGTCGCAGTCACAGCTGCTGTCAATTGGCGGCGGCCAAGCGAGACCAGATGTTAACAAGGCTAAGCAAAAGCGAACTTCATTTGAATACAATGCCATGACAATTTCAATTGTAATCTGCAATCCACGGAATTGGCTCAATCGTACTTAATTATATCTATATACAAAATATATAAATATATTTACCAGGAACAAGCCGCACGTTTTTTTTTATATAAAGAAAATATCATTTGTATAAAACCATGCATAATTAGCGTTAATTGGTTTTATTGAAATCATTTACTGTAAAATCCCAACAATGAATCGTTAAGTTGTTTACTGCCTATATAAAATGTAAAATTAGAATTATTTTATAATTGCTTGATGGCTTTTTGTTTACGTATATATATGTAAATGTTATTGTTTTATTCTGGGCCACACTCCATTAGCCGCCTCTCCTCATGCATCGCCTCCGCATCGTTGCCCTGTGGCTCCTGCTTTGGAGCAGCTGTCAGCTGTCCGTCGACGCCCAATCCCCAAATAGCCTGCAGGTGGTCAAGCGTTGGAAGCTGATCGACTATAACTTTGATTCGCCGACGCGTGCCAGCGATCCGGACTTTTACAGTTCGCAAAATGTGCTCATCACGGGCATTGCCGTTACGGCGGATCGCATTTTCGTGGCCACGCCCAAGCTGTTCTCGGGCGTCTCCTCCACGGTGAGCTGGGTATCAAAGGCACAAATTGGCGACTCGCCCACGCTGCAGGCGTATCCCGACTGGTCCTTCTCCAACACGGCACGCAACAATTTCAACTGCAGTGATCTGATCCTGACCTCGGTCTATCGCCTGCGCATCGACTCCTGCAATCGGCTCTGGCTGCTAGATGCGGGCGTCTCGCGCTCCCTGGAGGATTACGAGGTCACCTGCCCGCCCAAGATACTTGTGGTCGATCTGAGCACGGATCGCGTGGTGCGTCGCATTGACTTCCCGCCCGAGGTGCTCCGTGGCGAGTCGCTGTTCACCAACATGGTCATTGACGAAACCACGGCCAAGAGCTGCGACGACGTCTTTGTCTACATTACGGATACTGTGGAGCCGGGCATTATTGTGTATGACAGCGGCAAGGATGTCACCTGGCGGCACTCGCATCCAGGTAGAAGCAGAACACGCCAAACAAGAGATAGATCAGAATTTTATTATGCTTCTAACCTTCACAGCCATGTACCCCGATCCGGACTTTGCGCAGTCCGAGATTCACAACGATCGCTTCGTGCTGATGGACGGCATTGTGGGCCTGACATTTGACGAGCGCAAGGGCATTGTTTACTTCCAGCCACTGGCCACAGATCGGTGAGTGCAACTAACCCAAATATTATTGTCCATGGCAGCATCTCAAGTTGGCCCAATCTCCTCCAGCGTCTTCTCGGTGCACAAGAATGTGCTGCGCGCCGGTCCGCTGCCCAGTGGCCAATTGCTGGACGTGAAGCTGGTGGGCAAGAAGTCCTCGCAGGGCATTGGCTTGGCTGTCTCACCCTTTGACGGCAGCCTGATCTTTAGTCCGCTCAGTGAGACGGCCATCGCCTCCTGGAATCCATCCAATAATCAGCAATCTGTGCTCGCCCACGACCGCGATAAGCTCCAGTTCGTGGCGGACATGACGACAACTCGCGCCGAGCCGGGCGTCATCTACGCCATATCCTCGAAGTTCCATCGCTTCTTCCTGAAGAATCTCAATCCCAACGAGTACAACAATCGCATAGTGCGCCTGGAGCTGCCGCAAGCCAAGCCTTCTGCCCTGAAGAATCCCCTGCTGGGGCATCAGCTGGCGCTGACCACGGCACCCGCCCACAACAGTTTACTGCACTACAGCGTTTACAATGCACACGCACACACACAAGTGCACGCCCAAAGCACCGCTAATGCGCTGCAGACGTACTTCACGAGTCCGGCGCTGACCACGCCCCTGACCACCAAGACACCCTACAAATTTGAGAACGCGGGCATTGTCAACTACGGACTGCGCAATCCATTCACCGCCCTCAACCAGGGCGAGGCCTTTCCGCCCAGCAAGGCGACCCGGGATAACTATCAGCGCTCCTATCTAGATACACTGGTGACGACGGCTCCGGCATCGCCGACTCCGTACCCGAACCGCCAAACTGGTTACTACTATCATTAAATGCTATTTTGTAATTTCAAATTTGCTTCTCAATTACTATTCTCTTCACGGCGTTAAACTGTATGTGTATTTTGTAAATATTTTATAATTTATTTTCTTAATGTCTTTAGTTGTTTTTGATATTCCTTTTTTCGGAACAAGTAATTGGCTTTTTATGCAAACATGTAGTTTTTATATAAACAACAACTAATATATAAAATATATATATTTTAATAAAATAAAATAAATACAAAATTTTGTGCTGGTTCTAACTTTAGTACAAATATCAGGGCTATAAGTTAATCAGCAATCAGTCAATTAGTCAATGACTAAAGATATTGATAGATAAGTTAGTTTCTGGTTAGTTGAGTTTCGGTTTGATTTAGATCCTAATTGCTGCTGCCAGTAGAAACTATAATAAATTAGTTAAATCAAATTTAACTACATAATTAAACAACAATTTCTGACAAGTTAAACTCTGCCGCACTTAAGCTGGCATAAATGAGCCATAAAATGACGGCTCAACCTGTTCTGAAATAATTAATTTGATTTTTTGTTTCTTGGCCAACTCTTGCAGCACTCTCTGGCTTGTGGTTGCATTCTGGCTGGTTCGTTGCTTTAATTGGTAGAAATCAGCACGAAAAATGCAAGTTATTCGGAAACGATTGAAGAAGTAATTATTCCGAAAACCATATAATATTATTGTAGAAATGGTCACGCAGTAGATTAATGGGTTGTGGACTTAACCAGCTGTGTACACAGCGACAAATGTTAGAAGGAAAGGTTTATTGACAAAATTAAGCTAAGTATATTTGGATTATTATTAAACTTTCCACTCAAAAATATATATTTTCACAGCTGCAGAAATACAAAACTGGCGTATTTCGGCAGCGTGGCTAGCTGAGATAAGTTGCTATATAAACAGCGATTGGAAAGTTCTAACAACATTCACAACCCACTCCCACTCCCACTCCCAACGCAATGCGCATTCAAACGGTTTTACTGTCCTGTGCCATTCTGGCCATTTGCCTGACAAGGCACAGCCAGGCGACAGGTACAGCCACAGGCACAGCCACAACCACAACCACAGCAGCCACAACCACCACAGCAGCTGCGACAACCACAGCAGCTACCGATGCGACCACTTCAGGAGCTGCGACAACCACAGCAGCCTCTTCTTCTGATACTACGACCGCAGCAGCAGATGCAGCAACAACAGCAACCACAGCATCATCGTCAGCAGCCGCAACGTCCACCTCCTCCGACAAGAAACGCATAAGGCGCTTGCGCCGTAAGATTGAAGAATTGAAAAAGCGCTTGAACTACGCCAGAACACATTGCAAACGCGTTGTAACTAAGCGCCTGGTACCTAAGGATACGCTTATCCAGAATATCCGTCGCACAACTAGAGGCCAGCGTTCCAACAGAAGCGGCACCGTAGTTGAGAGAAGGAGGAGACGTCGTACCCGCTTTGTCTAAAAAAGAAACCGAAACTGCCCACCCGACGAACTATATAAACATATATTCAATTTGAAATAAAGTTAATAATAGCATGCAAAAACAAAAGTTATTCGAATTATTTACTGATTTTACTGACTCAATGATGATCTTATCATGAGTTGTAGACAACAAACAACATTTATTGCAACAAAAAGTGAGTTTAAGAGGTTCTCTGAACCCTGCTGTCTGTCTCTCCAAACATTTCCACCCCCTTCTATTCATACATACACATACAAAATCACACCTGCACACATAAACGTACAAATTAAAAAAAAAATGTAATTGGCAATCACCAGCGAAAAATGAAATCTGCCAAGCCGGGAATCGAACCTGGGACCCACAGCTTCGGATGCGAAACTCTTATCGACGCCACCACACTCTCATTTAATTTCTCCTATGATATAAAATATCTTAACCATCTTTAAAATAAATTTCAAGGAAACGCTAAAAAAAGTCTGCTTTTGCCATAAAAATTGTAAATATCAATCAATAATTACTGATTATTAAAAAAAAATATATATATTTATACACTTTCCCACGCGGGATTTGAACACGGGCCCTTCAACCTCAGCTGCACAGTTCCTAACGGCTGGACCACTCCTTCAATTAATATGTAATAGGATTCAGTTTTACTAAGCAAAAAAAAAAAAAAAATACCAAGAAAAACGCAAGACAAAATTTTGCATTTACACAGAAATTGAATGGCTGCAGCTTGGCCATAGCTTTGACGCAGCTTTGGCAAAACTCAACCGATTTTGATGAGGATGGTATTTTTGTTCATGGTTCGATGTCTACATGAATTCTACATTTCAGTTTAAGAATAAAATTTTTGGTCCAAATTCATGTAAAAAATTTTGGAATATATACCCCAGTGTTCCCATATAAGGATAGGTCTCAACTTTCCTCAGTCGTAACTTTGCCAAAACTCAACCGCTTTTGATGGGGATGGTCTTTTTGTTCATGGTTCGGTATCTAGATAAATTCTACATTTCAGTTTAAAAATAAAATTTTTGGTCCAAGTTCATGTACAAAATTTTCGAATATATATCCCAGTGTTTCCAAATAAGGATAGGTCTCAACTTTTCCCAGTCGTAACTTTGCCAAAACTCAACCGATTTTGACGAGGATGATCCTTTTGTTCATGGTTCGATGTCTAGATGAATTCTACATTTCAATTTAAAAATAAAATTTTTGGTCCAAATTGATGTAAAA